>VXAD01011623.1:203133-285413 GCA_013399195.1 Dicrurus megarhynchus | reverse complement strand
CGATTCCCTTTGTTCGTTCTTTAATTGCCTGCTCCCTTGTTTCCTCGCCTGGGGCAGTACCGCTGCCCGGCCTCGCTCCAGCCGGGACTCCTCGCTGCGCGGGGGTGCTGCCCTCGGCCGCAAGGTGCTGCCGCCGTGCCCGGGGTCCGCGGCTGCCGGGGCCCGGCGGGGCGGCCCGACGCTGACAGACGTGATCCCCCCGAGCAAGTGTGCGGCGCTGGCTCGCCCGCTCCCCGCTGCCTCCGGTTACATCCCTGGCAGGAGCCCGCGGCTCTCAGCTTCGTTTTCCAAGGTTATTTTTGGCCGGGGCCGCCGCATGCTGATGGCANCAAGACGGCCATCGAGATCGTCGTTCAGATGGCCGCGGCCAACGGGGTAAGCGGCGCCTCACCCTCCCCGCCGCCCCTCGACGGCCCCTGCTCCCTGTCCCTGGCAGCGGCACCCGCGCTCTGCCCGCGCCGGCGCTCCCGCGGGAAGCACGGGCAGAACCTTCCCGTGGCATCACCCGGACGGCGCTCCAGACACAGATAGAGCCCGGAGGGAGCTCCGCGTGCGGCTGTATGTCAGCGCTGTGCGCGTCGGGTGCCCGAGCCAGCCCCACACGTGCCGGTTCGTGCGTCCTCTGGGCTATGCCGCTGGGCCCTGGCGAGGTGATGGCTCCGTCGGGGATGGTGGCAACCTCAGGAGACGGCCAGCCGTGCCGTGCTGTTTCACACCTTATTCTAGAAGGAGGAAGGCATGGGAGCTGAAACTTAGGGTTCAGTCTGCAGGAGAAAATGTAGCGGAGTTAAAAATCAGTACATGGCATCAGACACGTATCTGCTGCTCACGATATTTTAAACATAAGGAAAATTGTACTGTTAAAGGAAGAGGAATACAGCATTTTACCCACATCTTAGGAAAATAATAGTTCTTTTCTGTTGGTCACTTGCTAACAAATTGTAAAATGCAGGAAGACAGCAGTGGCAGAAACCTCTGGTCAGAGGGAATACAACTTTTTCTTGTGCAGTTTTGAAAATGGGAAAGAACTTGGGAAGAAGACTTATGTCTTCTGCTAGATACATGCGTGTATGGATGTCTGTGTGCAGAAAGCTGGAAACACCAGATAATGCAGGCTTGAAGTTCCTCCTTCAAAGCAGAATTGAAACTGCAGTCTATTGTTATGATGCCTAGACTGATCCTCTAGATTTGGCAGAAGGAGTGATATAATTTTATAGGGTTTCTTTTTGTAGGGATTATTTTTTTTCAAAAGCTCAGTACTTTAAAGGCAGTCTTTTCAAAAGATCTCTCAATTTTGAAATGAATCTCCATGTGTTTGAATTTTCCCTGCTGATTTGTTGTCATGTACAAGCTATATAGACCAGCCAGTCTTGTATGAATAATTAGTATTTTTAATTTACTTCCAGAGCGTGTTCTCAACATGCTGATAGTATCAAGAAGATGCTGAGTGATGCCTGAGGTATCAGAGACTGACTGGGTTACATACTGCCTGCAAAATCACCATTAATATAGGGACCTGGTAGAGCCCGGGGTTTATGTGGCCCAGGGTGTGGGAAGGTGCTGGGGGGGACACTGGTGGAAGTGGGGACAGTGGCAAGACTAGCACAGTGGTTCCATCTGCAGTGTCAGGGAAGGAAGCATGCAGGGAGTGAGTGTAGGGCAGAGGAAGTGGGCTGGTGTGTGGGGAGTTGCAAGAAAGGTGGGGCAGGACGCAGAGGAGTGCTGCTCCCTAGCCCCGTGTCCCATGTATCTCAGTGGAGATAGTCTCACTGATGGAATTGTACCTGTTGACTAGGTGAGATAAAGTGCAGCAACAACTAAAGCAAGAGCCCAGCAGGAAGAACTGCCCTGCTGAGGCTGAGGTTCTTGCCTGTCCTTTCATGCTGGTAGGAGCTACAGGAATGGGTTACAGTGCAGGGTGACCACAAGGACTGAGGTGCTGAAGAAGTTTAGGGTTTGGAAGAGCAGGGGCTTCTCAGACAAGTTATGCTGACTAATTTTTCCTGTCAGCCTGCCTCCTTCTTACTGTCACATTCCCTGTCTTGCTTGAATATCTTTCTGCCTTCAGGAGATTACCAGTTTGACATGTTTCTGGCACTGTGCTGTAATAATGCTTCCCCTTTCTTAGAAACACAGTTTCTCCTTAGTGTTTTCTGAAGCCAAACCCCAAACTTTCTGCTCATAGTTCTCACAAAGATCTGAATTCACACATGATTACCTTGCTAATGACACAGTCCTCAGAAATTCGGCACCTCAGCTGGTAGGGGGCTACTGAAAGAGCTTCCCATTTCCATGTTCTAAACCTCTGTTCTCTTTCTAACATCTTCACCCTGCTCACCCTCACCTCTCTTTCTCTCAAGCACAGTGTAAATGCATAAGTCTCACGTCTACTTAGTACTATTTGTATGTTTTATTTATTGGCTGTTAAAATACACCTGCTGGGAAAATACCTAAATCTCCTTGATAGCATTGTTTAGTGCTGTGCTATGTAAGTAGGGGGAGAGGAAGAGAAGACTCATGAGAGCAAAAATCTCTCCCTTTGGATGAGGTTGATATCATGAAAAAGCATGTAGCTGGTATCACAGTGAAAGAACTGAACTGATGTAGGCTGGATCAGATGAAATGTGGGGAAGGCTTGAAGGTGCATTGAAAATGTTCAGCTGCCCTGAGTGCCAGGAGAGGAACAGCCACACAATGCTGATAAACTGAACTTTAATCTCCTTCCTGGAAGACACATACCGAGTGTCATGGTTAGTTGTGCCTGCTGAGTACAAAAATAAAAGCGATTTTCTATTATCAACTGTAAATGGATTGCCCTTTAGAGTTGCTAGGTTCCTCTTGTTCTAACTTGGTGACTCATCCCACATTCCCCCTGTGCTAACAGCCTTGCACGGTTGGCATAGGCTCCAGTACAAGGAGTGAGATGAGGTCCCCTGCTCAGTCAGCTGCCAGTGCTTGGCCTGCCTTCTGCCCATCCTGGGTGCTGCTGGCTCGTGCCCTCCAGCTCAGGGCTGCAGGTACATGCCCCACAGCTACAGCCTGCACAGCCTTCCCCTGCTGGCAGCAGCTTCAGGCTGGCCCATGCTCTGCAGCTGCAAGCAGCACATGCTCCACCAGCTCTTTCTCTTCAGAGCCAAGGCTGGCTAACCAGGGTCACCCTTAAGTGGGGCACACAGCTGGGGCTGTAGCAAACACATTTGGGTAAGGGACTGCATGTCATGGAAGGTGGGGGAGTGTGAGGAAGGCCCGACAGAGGTCCTGTGCCATTCTGGGTTGCAACAAGCAGTTTGACAAAGTGGAGTGGTAGGAGAGTATCTGAGGCTCTACTTCCCTTTCCACCTGTGTCCTGCCAGTAGTAGTGTCTGTCAACCCTAATGTCTGGAAGAACTGAGGTAGAAGGCTCCAGCAGTTGCAATACAGTTCCTCTACGAATTAGATGCAAATATTCCATTAGACCCACCAACTGGATGGGGTGTCTCATTTTTGATGGAAAGTTTAGGATAGGTTTAAATGAGAAGCTGTTATTTGTGAGTCTCGGTGGCAGATGAGAAGCTAATGATCTTACACTGGATATGGAAAGTCATGACAACATGCTAGAGAGATTGCAGAATATTGATAGTAATGCTGTAGAAGTTTGAGATGGCAGAGAGTTGAGTTTTCTGGTTGTCTCCTATGTAATGCCATATTGGTTTTATTTTCCATGGCTTTTCATGCAAATCTTGCCCTCCCTCCCTGGGTGTGTGTGATATTTATTTTCTTCTACACTGAGTATGGTGTTCAGTCATCTTTAGGATACTACAGTAAAAGGTAGGAAGGCACAGCCCCAAGTTGTTCAGGATGTAATCTGCTTGCTTAATGTTCTTTCAAGTATAATTGACTGAGGCATATGAGAGATTACTGGGAAAAATAATTTTAAAAAGCATTAAGTGACTCCATGGTAATCAGCTGAATCGTCTGAAAAGGCACAGCTGCAAGCAGTAATATTGCATAAAAGTGTTCTTGTAAAGTACTTGTTAGGGTACTTTGTTCTTTCAGCTGTAACTGCTGGTTGAGGATCTTTGTTTCTGCTATTGCTACTGAAAGGACAAAATGGGCAAAATAGAATGTGGTGTAGGGACACAGTATTAGAAGGGATGTTACATGCCTGTGATCTTGTAGCCATGCAAGTTTTCAAATTCCAAAGATAATTTTTCCATGCTAAGAAATCGTCCAAGATTTTCAGTAGGATATTACTGGAACTTTAACTGTGAGTCAGTATGTGGGTACAGTTTGGTTACTGATTTTAGCCCAGTTTGCAAGAAGGCTGTAAAATCGGATATTAATTAAATTAATTTAAGAAATAATTAAATGCTAGTTTAGTATTTGGTTCGAAATTAAGAGATTCTGAACCAGGAGAAGATGACCTTGTGCATTCCTGCCACCAAAATGAAGAAAGCAAAGGAAGATGGGTAGCACATTTTCACCTCTAAGGCTTGCACTGTCCTCAGGGAGTTTTGTAGAAGCACTGATGACCTTAATGTAAGGTGAAACTTTATAGTATACTCTGCAAATAAAATACCAATGTGTCTTATGTAATTTGATTTGCAGGGTCCTTAATTTAGCATACTAAATATTGCAGTATTTCTATGGTATAGAAATTAGCATAATAAATAATATTTCTAAGTAGTATAGAAATAGTAGCATCATTACAAATGCTTAAGGCAAATCAAATTATTCATATTTATATTAATATTTGGCATCCAGAAAAATGGAAAAACTGGTTTGTGCAACATCTGCTGAATGGGAAGAAATTAAATATGGTGAAGAGATAGTCCTAGGTAATTTGTGCATTCTGAATAATTTAAGTATTCTACTAACTTTTAAAATTACAGTGTTGTGCATGAAGACAAAAACTAAAACTCACTAGTTTAGATTTAGAAATACTGAAAGCATGTTTGTGATAAACCTGCGTGCAAGTATCAATGCATTTATACTTGAGTACCTCCAGACAGATTCAGTGTGGTTGTTTTCAAGCATTTTATAAAATGTTATCGCTGTCATATTCCTTTTGTTTACCCATACACAATACTGTTTTGAGAGCTGGCACCCATTTCTGACAGCTGTATTTGGAAGATTGAGTCATTGCTCTAGCTTTCTACATGCTTCATAGTTTAAAAAAGGGGAGAGACAATATTCAAAACAAACAGTTTCAGGGTTTTTTTAAATAATATTTTTCTTTCCATAATAATTTTTTGTTTGTTTCTTAACTTCTTAGCTCTCCTGTTTTCCAGCAACATTCTGTAGGCTTCAAAATTATCTTCAAAAACTCTGAAAAGAGAAGCAGGTAGACAAACAATCATTCTTTCATGAGCGCTTGAGGTAGAAATCTCAGATAGGAGAGTGCATTTTCTGCACATTTTTTAAAATTTGAAAGCAGGTCCTGTGATTCTCAGTGAAAGAGAAATGGATACACATAGTTTCTTATTGGTGAGAGTTATCAAAAAAGTAATTTATGCTTGCAGTAGAAGTTGATAATTTCTTTGTAATCTTAATTATTAAAATAGTTCACAAAACCAGGTTAAATAAATAATCTCTTAATCCTTTGCTATTCTGAAGTTATTTGGAAGCACACCTCTGAGTAACCATTAAGGTCCTCATGTGAGCGCCCAGAAGTCATCTGTGTATGAAGGAACAGCTCTTTATGGACAGGAGGCAGATAGTGACACCTCCTGTGCTGTTGCTTTGCCACACAGACTGTAGGGATATCAAATCTCCTTCAAACTAGAGAGTGAAATTCAAAGTTCAACTCCCAGTCTGTTTTTAGATGGGGAGTGGGAGCGATTCAGTGTTCTGCTTCTCCCTCTGCCTTCCCTAACTGCCCTGCCCCTTCCAAACTACTACTCAGTAGTGGTGGTGGTGTTGGTGAGCGGATTGATTTTTTTTTTTTTTTAAATTTTTTTTTTAATTGATGTTATTGAGAAACTCCAAACCTGGACAATATCCTTTTAAGCTCCATACGCAGCTGCCTCAGTTCTCATCTGTAACTCTTAATGTCCCCTTCTCTCCTTGTTTTTTCTGGTCTTCCTGTTTCCCAGAAATTGGAACCCTTTTGTATTTCTTTGTAAATACATTTCTTGTTGGCTCCTAGATTATTTATGTTAAGCTGAAACTGTAGTATTGGTGTAGGGGATGAAGGCATGGTTTTGAAATTGGAACCTTGCAGTGGAACTGCACGTAATACCAAACACATTGAGTCAGTGTTTAATAACACCACCTGAAAGAGTTTTTTTTTATTTTAAGAATGGTGGGAACTTCCCCTGCTCAGCTGTGCCCTGGGAAACACATCCTGTTCATTTGGAATAGCCAAGGAGTCACTGATGGCTGAAGGAGGAGCAGTGCTTCCTGTGGGGCAGGACATCCAAGGGTGTCTTGGCAGTAGAAGCATAACTACAAGGGACTGCAGGTCCTGGTGTGGAGTGATGCTTGTGATTGCACTGGAAGGCTGCCCTGTGACAGGCAATTCTCTTTCTGTTCTCTTTGTATTATAGTCCCAGCCCTGCAAATGCACCGACAGAGTCAGCCCTAAACTATGCTGATATCTGAGGGGATTTGCTGATTTGTGGGGTTACCTGGCAAGTTTTGGTTGCAGGATGACAGGCTAGTATTATGCTTGGGAGCTTTGCAAATCCCTGTCATTGCTGTGCTCTTGCTTTACTGTCATATCCAGGCCACTGGGGTTAAATGTGCCAGGATACAGTATTTTTTGTCAGTGCTCCAGATTAGCATGCAACCAACTCATGTACGTATAATTTTCTCTGCAAAAGAATGTGTTCCGTACCAGGACTTTACCATTTCTATCCTGTACATACATGCCCGTGTGTGTGTGTTTATATACTAATTTTCAAAAATTTAGTACTATTCAGAGTACTTTGGCTTGTTTTTTCCACATAGATCGGCAGATTGGTTATTGGACAGAATGGGATCTTATCCACACCTGCTGTTTCGTGTATCATCCGAAAGATCAAAGCAGCTGGTGGAATTATTTTAACAGCTAGCCACAGTCCTGGGGGACCTGGAGGAGAATTTGGAGTCAAGTTTGAAGTTGCCAATGGAGGTATGTTTTTTAAAAACACACTACAACATTCCATTTTGGTGTGCTGGAAATACGCTTACAAGGATAGCTAGGTGTCTGTAACTATGTGGTTTTCTTTTACTCTGTTAAAACTGTGAAGAACATAGGCATCTCTCTATCTCTCTTTTTTTTTTTTTTTAATAATAGAAGTGTGTTTGCCTCCATGGGTCTGAAAAATAAGCATTAAATGTTCATTGAAGCCCTTGGGGTAGCTGTAAGATTTCTATAAACAACAGACTTGCCATCCTGTTTTTACAGTACCTTATGTAGTCATCCAGATCACCGTAACAGTTCTGATCCTTTTATAAAGATGCCTGTGAGGGAGTTCTATTTTCCTCATATTTCTGTGTTGCTTGTCTTGGCATTTACTTTAAAGCATGTAATTTCAGAAGCAGTATAACTCATTGTCTTGTGTGGAAGAAAGCACTGTTTACCCGGGAAGTAACTGGTCTTATCCAGGTAGAGAGCTGTACCATTTTACCATTACAATTCCACCACTGAATAATGGAATTTGTGTATATAGCTAAAGTCTTGTTTTCCAAGACTGACAACTAACACATGTAGGTATGTTATACATTCAGTATGTTTTACATTATAGATCTGTGTGCACTCATATAACATTATGTGATGGTTGATGACACCTTGCATACCTCACACATGTACAGTGCTTTCCATCTGAAAAAAATGAACTGAAAGTACTTATTAAATGTTCCCTTCCCCATTTTGAAGGTGGGAGAGCTTGAGAAGGGGGTGCTTTCTCCCTTCTCCTTTGTGTAATTGAAAAACGTGCATGGTTAAATGAGTGTGATTTCATAAACAGAATAGGGTGGAATCCTGGAGACATTAAAGGGACTGTGTCAGGTCAGCCAGTGAGAAAGGCAGGGTCACAGCACATATATACCAGAGCCAAACCATTAGATGCATTAGCAGTCTATAAACTTTAAAACACCACATGCATCTAAAATCTGCTTGGTAAATGGCTAACGGTGGTGCAGTCTTTCTAGTCTGCTTTGCCTTTTTAAAGAGAGTTCAAAAAGGCTCTTCAGCTTTATATATGAAACACTGCTCAAACACAGGTCACAAGGTTCAATTATTTATGTTAATCAACAGGGCCATAATGAAAAGTAGTTGGTTTAAGTTCCAGCTGAGAAAATGTGGGTTAGGTATTAGGCAAGGCGTTTGAGCTAAGACAGTGGTTAGGCACAGCAGCAAGCTCCTAGGGAAGGTTATTGTTGCTCTATATTCTTGCTCAGTCTATTCTGCAGATCCAGGTCAAGCAGAAGTGGTTTGTTTCTGTAGCTGTAGAAGAGAATGTAGAGTGACTCTGGGGGATCTCCTTAGCTGAAAATACCAGTAGACAATACATCCATCTATCAAGGAGGATCTGGAACTATTGATGTCCTCACCCTTTGGATGGGTTTGGATTAGATGAGCAAGAAGTAATTTTCTAAGATAAATGAAGAATTAAGTGGCTGGTTTTTGTTGTATTGGTTTGGACCATCTGGTACACTGCATCTGAGATGGAAGACACTAATTTATGTGGCAATGCACTGCTCTAGCAGCATTGTTGGAGGAATGGGAAGTTTGCACTGAAAACGCCTTCAAAGACACTTTGGATTAGGAGAGAGAATATGTAAAAGAAAATAAAGGAAATAATTTTTAGAGTGAAATTGTAGCTTTAATATAAGCTGTGAAGAGTCAGATAAGCCAGAAAGGACTTTTGTTGCAATTCATACTCAATTACAACTCAAACTCAACCTTTGCACTGCATGTGGCATAGTTAATCTAGTAATTTTTGCATCAAGCCTGCAACTTTTATTTGGTTTACAGTAAATCTGTGAAAATAAAGCCATTTTCAGGCTTTGGCAATGAAAGTAATTCACAAGTAAGATGTGTTTTCTGTTTCTGAATGACATAACTGATCCAGGTCGTAATTGCTAATTATTGAGCAATTGAATTCCAACAAAGATAAATTTCATTCAGGTGGCGGAGGGAAACTGCAATACAGTATCACTGTCAAACTGGTAAGACTTCTAAAAATGGTACTTTTTTCTAATGAAATAGTGGGAAACACCAAGCTATCTGATCTTCACAAGTGTGCATTTGCAGAAAGTCCTATGAAACACCAGAACCTGCTGCTGAAGAACAGGCTTTCCTTTAATAGCTATGTTGAGGCTCCATGCAGAGTAAAGAAAGGCAGTCTTTGACCAATAAACCCAAACAAATGTGACTGTGGTTACCTCAACGTCCCTGCCCCTGAATAATAATTGATTTAAATACTCTATGTGAATCAAAATGTTGTGAGCAATGCAGTGTATTTCCATGTTTTATTTTTTTGAAAAAAGTTTTAAACCTGTGTTGTGAAAGAACAGACCTTATTTACTATACTACTTTGTTTTTATTTATTCCATAATAACTCAAATATATTCAGAAAAATGTTTGCTGTAGCACTCACTTTTAAAATAGGAAATCTTCATTTAAAAGAAATGACCCACCACATTATTTTCTCTTATAGGACCTGCTCCAGACATGGTTTCAGAAAAGATCTATCAAATCAGCAAAACCTTGGAGGAATATGCAATTTGTCCAGATCTCAGAGTTGATTTATCACGCCTAGGAAGACAAGAATTTGATCTGGAGAACAAATTCAAACCTTTCCGAGGTATCATTGTATGCTTTTATGCATGCTAAATCCATTGAGTCTAAATATTAGTATCGTGGCAGAATTATAATGAGTAATTATATAATCAGAACTTCAGCTCTTTAAGATGCCTTACTAGAAGTTATCAAAATAAAAGGCAGTATAGAATCATAGAATGGTTTGTGGTGGAAGGTACCTTAAGGATCATCTTGTTCCAACCCTGCTGTCATGGGCAGGGAGACCTTTCATTAGACCAGGTTGCTCAGAGTTCCATCCAGCATGGCCTTGAACACTTCCAGGGATGGGGCATCCACAGCCTCTCTGGGCAACCTGTTCAAGACCTCACCACCCTCACATTAGAGAATTTCCTCCTCAAATCCAATCTAAATCTCTTCTCCTTCAGTTTAAAACCCTTCCTTCTTGTCCTAACATTATTTGCCTGTTTTGAAATTCTTCACATAAGGTCTCTTTTAGGTACTGGAAGGCAGCTGTAGGGTCTCTNCTGTCATGGGCAGGGAGACCTTTCATTAGACCAGGTTGCTCAGAGTTCCATCCAGCATGGCCTTGAACACTTCCAGGGATGGGGCATCCACAGCCTCTCTGGGCAACCTGTTCAAGTACCTCACCACCCTCACATTAGAGAATTTCCTCCTCAAATCCAATCTAAATCTCTTCTCCTTCAGTTTAAAACCCTTCCTTCTTGTCCTAACATTATTTGCCTGTTTTGAAATTCTTCACATAAGGTCTCTTTTAGGTACTGGAAGGCAGCTGTAGGGTCTCTTCAGAGCCTTCTCTTCTCTGTGCTGAACAACCCCAGATGGTTCAGCCTGTCATCATAGGAGAGGTTCTCCATCCCTCTCACCATCTTTGTGGTGCTACCTTGGACCTGTTCCAACAGGTCCATGTCTTTCTGGTATTGAGAACCCCAGAGCTGGATGCAGCTCTGCAGGTGGGGTCTCAGCAGAGCAGAGGGGCAGAATCCCCTCCCTGGCCCTGCTGCCCACACTGCTTTGGATGCAGCCCAGGACATGACTGGCTTTCTGGGCCATGAGCACACACTGCTGGGTCATGTCCAGCTTTTCATCCCCAAGAACCCCCAAGTCCTTCTGCACAGGGCTGCTCTGCTCCCAATGAGTTCTTCTTCCAGTCTGTACTCATATCTGGGACTGCCCTGACCCTGGGGCAGCACTTTGTGCTTGGACTTGTTGAATCTCATGAGATTCTCATGGACCCATTTCTCAAGCTTGCCCAGGTCCCTCTGGGTGGCATCCCTTCCTTCTGTTGCGTCAGCTGCACCACTCAGCTTTGTGTCATCTGCAAACCTGCTGAGGGTGCACTCGATGTCACTGTTGATGTCATTGATGAAGATACTGAAAAGCATCAGTCCCCAGACAGAGCCCTGAGAAACACCACTCCTCACTGGCCTCCACCTGGACACAGAGCCATTGGCCACAACTCTCTGGCTGTGTCCATCTAGCCAATTCTTCATCCATTGAATAGTCCATCCATCAAATCCATGTCTCTCTGGTTTGGAGATAAGATGTCGTGTGGTACAGTGTCGAAGACCTTAAAGAAGGCTAGGTAGATGACATTGGTCTGTCATACATCATCTGAAAGATCAAAGCAGCTGCTGGAATTACTGTAACAGCTTGCCACAGTCCCAGGAAACCTGGAGGAGAGATTGCAGTGAAGTTTGAGGTTGCCAATAGAGGTAGGGTTTGGGTTTTTTTTAATAAAGCAAAAGGTCTCATCAAGAGACCTCATGTCAGGTGTTCTGTAGTAGACCCCAACCATGAAGTGTCCTTTGTTGGTCTGCTTCTTGATTTTCACCCGCAGGGTCTCAGTCTGTCCGTGGCTGTTTCCCTGAGGCAGCTCTTCACACTCTGACCCTTCCTTAACACTGAGCACAACATCCCCACCCCTCCTTCCCAGCCTGTCTCTCCTGAAAAGCTTGTGGCCCTCCACTGCAGTGCTCCAGTCACGTACCTCATTCCACTGTGTTTCTGTGATAGCAATTAGGTCACAGTTTTCTAATTGCACTGAGGTTTCCAACTCCTTTTGCTTATGTCCAATGCTGTGTGCATTTATAGGTGTTATGTTTGTTTTGCACTTAAACAATCTGAGTTACAAACTTCTAAGTGCATCAGGCCTCATCTTTCAGCCAAGTGTCTTTGCCAAATTTATGTTCTTATGCTTCTAGTAGTTAAACACCAAACACAAACCTTTTTGGACTAGGAATGGTTTGCTTATTGAAGTCTAATTGACAAAAGAGTAAATGAGACTCTCAGTTTATTCATTCTTTGTTCACATTTTCTGAAAAGTTGTGGGATTTGTACATCCAGTGACTCCAAATGTAAAGGGATTGCTTAAGCACATACTTAATTTTAAGCATGTGAATACTTTTATGCTTACAATTGATTTAAAATTATCTAACACAGCTGTTTTCTTGAAGGAGTCAAAAACAAATTAAGGGGTCCTGACATGTATTTCAAATTTTGTGTATATTTCATATATTTCAAATACTGTAGGACTCTATTGTGGCCTCAAGAACTTCCACATTCCTGATGCCCTAGAATTAAAGCCATTTTGTTTTTCACCCAAACTTCACCTTTCAAGACAATGTACGTTTTGAGAAATAAAGTTTTTCATTTAAAAAAGTCCTTAAACTTTCGTTTTGCCAGGTTATTTTATTTTATTGCAAAGAACATGTTTGGCTTTTTTCAGCAAACAAAAAGGAAAGAGAATTCAACTCCAGCACCACTCTGGAATCATAGAATTGCTACAGTATTAAATTTTGCTTTTTAAACTTTTTAATCTCTCCACATAGTATTTTTCTAAATGAAAACAAGGCACCCCTCCCCCCACAGATGTATAGAAGTACATACAAATAGTTGCAATTTTTCTGGTTTTTTCTGTATTAAAAAATAATTTCCTAATCACGTCTTCCAAGAATACATCAACCTGAGACAGCAGAGTTACCAGGGAACCCTAATGAAGCAATGTAATTGGCTTGTAAGTGCATGAATAAATACAGTTTACACAGATTTGAATGCAGATTGAAAGTGCAGAAAGAATGAAAATAATTTAAAAAGTAATTTAAGATACTATCTGATGTATTTAAAACTTCTGCTTTTTCTTCAGTTGTATGAACTAACTCCTGTGAATCAGGCTACAGAGGTGTCGAAACAACTGAGGTTGGGTTTGGCAGGAGTTAAAATAATTTTTAGACTTTAATCTTACATGTGCTTTATCTTCACATGTGGAAGGAGCTCCACTGTAGTTGCCACATTTGTTCATATATGTAAAGCTTAGGGCCTACAAAAATGCTGATAGGAGCAGGGCATAGAAGACATGAAATACTATAACCTTAGTGAATGTTTGAGACTTTAAATATATATCGTAGAATTGGCTCTTTTTCAAATAAGTTTTAGATTATTTTTCAGCCTTGAGAACCTTTTTTTGTTTCTTCAAGCATATTGTCACAATCTATTCCAAGTGTTTTTCTCAGGCTCAAAAAATGTCTATGTCATTTTCATGTTACTCTAAAGAAGAGCATTAATATGAGGTCAGTGTTTCTGAGCAAAATTGGATGAGATTCTAAGTAATAATTTAACTTATAAGTAAAATATTTCAAGATACTCATTTAACCAGATGAAAAGACATTTGTATAACATATGCTTTTTAACTTAATCAGGAAAAGTAATTTGTTCCAAGATGACTGAGAAGCATGGCTTTTGACAGTTGTTTGGTAACTGCTTTCGTTATGACAGACTTATTTTCATTAATTCATTTTTGTTTAGTGTTTTACATCCAAAAGAACTAGAAAATTTGTAGTGCTCTGCTTTTATGAATTTCAATTTCAGGTTACCAAGACCTTATCAAAAAAACAGATGTTGTATCTGAGCCTTACTTTCCTGAGTCAGTGAGATATACAACGCTAAGTATAGTTTGCTGTCCATCTGCAACAAACTGTACACACCTGTTCCTGGTGGCAGAATTCAGAAGAATAGGCTGTATGTCTCTCTTGAAGGAATGATGCAGAGAGATACTGCTGTCAGATACGAGAACAGAACCTTTCATGTCAACTTGTTGTGGACATCTTCCTCCTCTGAGAATAAACTTATTTAGCTTGCAAAGTTTTCCAGTGCTTTAGTGAATGATCTATAAAGAGCTTACTTTGATATAATGTATGCTCATTGATGTCTTCAGTGAAATAGGAACTGTCAACTTACATTATCTCTGCAGTCTTTTAGGAGGCAAAACTTGGTCTTTTCAAGACTTAAAGCTTGATGGTAGCCACTCTGAAGGCAGTGGGAGCCTTTGACTTTTCCTCTGTAGACTTCAAAGCAAAGCTGTGTCGTATAGGGGTTGTATACTCTGACTTTAGTTGAGTTGGGTGGAAGAGAGCTGGAAGAAATAACTTAGCTTGTGTGAACTGTAGTCACTCTTTTTCTGTGTGATTTTTGTAGTGGAAATTGTGGATTCTGTGGAAATCTACCTCAATCTCCTTCGAACTATTTTTGACTTCAATGCCATCAGAAATTTGCTGACCGGACCCAATCAGATTAAAATAAGGATTGATGCCATGAATGGAGGTATGAACTTAAGTGCTATTGGGACAGAATTGTAGGTACACTGAAATAACTGCCCAATAAAAGCTGTACATGGCAATGGTTTCTGAATAACAGTACAGCATATAAATGTAATACATGTTTTAGGTAATTAAAGTTAAGGTTAGTAAGAAGATTTGAACCTTATACTACCAACAAAGGCAATGGGTTAGATGCCTTACTAGGCAAAGAGGTTTATCTTACTTGATAAATAAGTAAAAGCATATGTGTCCAATAAAAGTTTTCTTTCTGCATTTGGAAGCAAGCAGGATGAGGTAATCTTGCCGTGTGACAGGGTCCTGAAGTATATTGCAGTGTCCAGTGACTGCGGAGGCTACAAGGCAGTCTCTACTAAGAGGAAATTCTAAATGGTATAAAACTAATTAAGTCTGGATGAAGAAATTAAAGAGTTAGCTGAGACCTCTGACTGACTAATGTTAAAAGTGAACAAAGTTCAGTGTCCCGTGGACAAGTTGAAAATGTCACAGAAGACAGCAAGGGGATCAGTGGTGTGCTGATATTAAAGGAATACAAGCTGTGTCACTTGGGGAAACACAGACCAGGATGAGATCTATTTTAGGCTACATTATGAAAATATAAATAAAGATTTCTGCAGATAATGAGTTGAAGGATGGGGGTGTAAGTAAGACTGTTCAACATTATCTTATGGAAAACAGATTCTATCAAGCAAACCAGGTTTCATTCTTTAATGGGATTACAAAAACAGACCCATAAAAGGAGCTGGATAGACTTAGAAAACTTCTGTAAAGCATTTTATGTAGTACAGTGTGATAGTCACTGTTCAAAATATCATAGTGAGTTCACAGTCAGTGTGAACACACAGTTCACTGTGGCCAAGGATTATAGTCTGCATCCAGTGAGTGTGAACACTCAGTTTGGCCAAGCTGTGTCCAAAGGGCAGATGGTGTCCGTGAGCAATGCAGAGGGAGCTGTGAGGAAGGCACTGCCTCTTGTCATGTACCATACTGGAGAGAATGTTACTAAAGTGCCTTATAAAGCTCTGATGTCCAGGTCTGTTACTGACTGTTAATAATTTTTACATGTTGTCAAAAAGATGCATAGTCTGTCTTAGTCCTTTAAAATGTTTGTGATGCATCAGCTTTTCTAACCCTGAGTTTGTTTACTTTATTTACGAGGTGATAGAGAATTGGCTTTATGACCTTGCTTTTTGGTGGAAAGATATCTGTACTGTAATTTAAAGTACATGTAGATTAAGTGTATACACGAATACTTCTTTGTACAACAAGGAAGTTAGTTTCTTGGGTTTTTTTACTGCAGAAAAAATATTTTTCAGTCTTCTCTTCTGAAAATTGCCAAAAAGAATCAATAGAGAGAGAAGATGAGTCCAGGCAAATTTGAATTGAAATGTCGCTCACATGTTTATGAGTAACAGTGAATAACCATTGGAGTAATCTATCAAAAATAGTTGGGGTCTGCCCTTTTCTTGATGGCATCTGATCAAAAGACTTTCTGGATGAGACACATTAGCCAAAAGTGAGCCACTAGCCACAATATAGTGACATTACAAAGGACCACATCTATATGTTGACAGACTACCTTTTGAAATTTATTTTAGCTCTGCAGCTCTGGAATATATTTTTACGCCTGTACACATTGGTAGCTTAACATTGGCAGAAAAAAAGAGTAATTTGACAGGTGTCCACTTTAGAAAAGAACCTGAATCGTGGTATATTTTACAGAGTTAACATCTATGTTTTTGTGAAGTTTCTCTCATACAGTTTTACCTCAGGTCACAGCTGCTCCAATTATTAAGATTTGGGAGTAAGGTAGCTGAAAGAGCAGTCACTCCTGCATTTTTTAATTCTGAGTGACCTATTCACACTTGCATCAGGGATGCAGAGTGCTCAGGTAGTGACTGTTTAGCCACCAAATGCATGTAATAATAATGGTATATAACAGCATGGGGTCTTCGTTGGTCATATCTTTAACAAAATAAAGAAGTATTTTGGAGTTAGTTTTGAGAAAGTTTTAATTTACTCTCTGCATGGCAGCAACTAAAATGTAGTAAAATGCTTTGGTGGACAAATCTGTTGCAGTTTTCACATGAATTAGAATGTTAAGGTAGGTGTATTTCCCATTTGCATTCCCCTACTGTTTACATTCCTTGCTATTATGTGTTATTTAGACACATAGAATAGTGTTTTATTTTTATTCTAGTGAGAAAAACTCCTTTATGTGTACAATAATTTCTTTATTTGATAATGGGTAAAAAAACCCTGCGTCTTTCACCATTCAGTGATTACTTTTTCACTTCCAGAACTAAGGAACTGTGATTTTCCTATTGAATTGATTATTTTCATACTGATTAATTATTTACTGTGAGGACAATCACATGCTTCTCTGAAATAATAGTTTGGGGTTTGTTGCAAGGACAGATGTATAGAATTGCTGAAAGTATGTTTTGTATCACATGTCCACAGTGCTGTGAAAAATTTAAATGTCAAGCGTATGCTTTTGTGACTGCATGGCAGATTTCTGTTTTCACAGTTATGGGACCCTATGTGAGAAGAATCTTGTGTGATGAGTTGGGAGCTCCTGCAAATTCTGCCATAAACTGTATTCCTCTGGAGGATTTTGGTGGACAGCCTCCTGATCCAAATTTAACATATGCAACTGCCTTGCTGGAGGCTATGAAAGGTGGCGAGTATGGATTTGGAGCTGCTTTTGATGCTGATGGAGTAAGTATTTAGATCTGTCTTGAGGTTCCACCATAGTTGTTGTTTTGTCTGGGGTCAGATATGGGACATGTAAGTATAATTTATTTGCTTTCAGTAACCCATTGAAGCTGAAAGTGGTATTACTTTCAGGTACAGATGGTAACATTTGCAACCCATAAATCAGACACATGTATTGGAATTTGTCTCTGCAGATGACTGCAAATCAAGCAGGATTTGAAGGCAGAATGAGAATTATTTAACTAACAGGCTGGTTTTGTCTTGTGCTGGTGTAACACTTTTTTCCCTGGTTAGGAACAGACCAACATATAGATAATACAGACTTGCCAAAGCAAACAGTAACAATGTTAAGTCCTTTTTGGTTAGCATCATAAATTAAAATTTTTTTAGCTAAACAAAGCACTGAATCATAATCTCTTGTTTATTTTAATTTTTTAATGTCATATTATCAGCATTATAAAAAGCAATGTATTACAGAAGCAACTTTCTCCCCTGACAAGGTGGGAGAAGGATGAAAAGGTCCTGAAAAACAAAAGCTGTTTTCTGTTCTCAGTAAACACAAAACACTCTCCTACTCCCATAGTAGTGCATGTCATTGGCAAAAAAGATTCTCCTACACAAGCATTCTCTTGGCAGAAACAGCTACTGTAGTGCCATGTAGGAGGCAGAAGCTAGAAACTGATCTGGAGCTTCGATTTGCAAGGCAGGAGCGAGTGATGATGTGATGGTGAGATTATAAACCTGCCAGAATGATGCCAGTAAATTTTTCTGCCCAAATTGGGATGTGAGTAACCCAAAGCTTGTCCTTTTTTTCTCTGCCTCCAGTGGATCTAGGAAAAGAAATTATGTGTCCTCCATACATGAAATTTAGGATATTATTTTAAATTTCTTTTCTCCTGCAGGACCGCTACATGATCCTTGGCCAAAATGGGTTCTTTGTTAATGCATCAGATTCACTGGCTATAATTGCTGCCAATCTGTCTTGCATTCCATACTTTTGTCAGATGGGTGTCCGAGGATTTGGCAGAAGCATGCCTACCAGCACAGCTCTGGACAAGTAAGATGAAATATTTGTTTGTATCACCTTAGTCATTACATTAGTTATCTCTACTTTTTATTACATAGCAATTCCAAAATTGTGGAGTCTTTTGATAAGAACTTCTAATTTTCACAATATTTATGTGGTTTATTTTTTAAACTGGTTTTGACAAGATTTTGATTTTACCTAGACTAATTTTTCCCATCTTTACTTGCATTAAAAGAATTTAATTCAGACTGGAAAAGAAATAAATTGGTAAATCTAATGTACAGTTATTTTATGGTATTCTTCCAAAAAACTTTATTCTTTTTATTAGTAAATAATGGTTTACAGCCTAATCTGGCAGCCCTTTTTATGAAAGTCATGAAAGTTTAAAAGAGATAAAGCAATAATTCAGTACTAAACAAGCATTCAAAAAATCAAACCCCTTCTCTTATTACAAACTGATGAAATATATAATCTGTTATGATATAAAATGTCCTATAAGAGACTGCAGGCAGTCAACAAATCCATTCCCAGTTTCAAGACAGATTACAAGTATATCTAAAACTATTTCTGATAAATCCAATCTGCTCTTTAAAGATGTGCTGGATGAGCATCTTGTGTGAGCAGCTGAATTTTGAACAAGTCTCATCCAGGCCTAAATTTTCTGTAAATGTCAAGATAAAATGATTAAATATTATTGCCTTAATATATTTTGTGTGGAAAAAGCATTGGCTAAATCAATTGTGTCTCAGTGTTTGTCTGGCTGCATAGCTTTACTACGACAAGAGTGATCTGCTGCTCCCCTTATATGTGTATAATCAGGAAACAGTAATTTTAAAGTGAAATGTAGGTTGTGTGAAAAGGTTGATTGCTCTATCTACAGTTTGCCTATTCAGGAAGTTTTGAAAAGTTACTAAATTCAGAGCTTGCAGCTTCTTCTAATGCTTGACAGGGTCTTTGGGAATATATTCCTTACTTGTGGGTAGATAGTCTAGTTTAAGGAAATACTGTTAGGTCAGTGTTTGATGTATTTTGTTTATTCTGTTCAGCAGTCCAAAAATCTCATTATTGTTTTAGTGGAATACAATATAAAATACATAGAGTTCATTTTGTATATGAACACCATATCTGCATTCCTGTAAGAACTGAAGAAACAGTGACATTTAAATATGTTTGTCTGTCTTATTTTCATAAAGTTTGATAAATATGTCAGAAAGCATGAACTCAAGTCCCCTTCAATAACACTGTGACTGTTTGAATTATATTCTTTGCAATGTTTACTTGACCTTCTGGTGCAAAGATCGTTTCATGGTGATTTCTGCCTTATTTAGTTTTGTGGAGCTAAGCCTGATTATTAAATAAAACTAAGCAACTGATAATGATGGAAGGATGTAAATATTTTCCCTTCCATTCCTACAAATATTTATGGTTATGAAGTTTTCGGTCTGTATCCAGGACAGTTGGTTTATTTATTTTTTATTTCATTTTGTGGTTCTCCTTGTTTTCTTGAAGACTTACAAGTTACATGTTGTCATGTAGTTCAGTGTACATGATGCAGTTTTCACACAGATCATCTAGTTCCAACTCCCCTGCCATGGGCAGGGACATGCTCCACTAGTTGTGCAACTCAGGCACTGTGGCTGCTGAAGACTGAGGCAAAACTGCCACTGAGTTCCTCAGCCTTCTTCATGTCCTGGGTAACCAGGTCTCCTGTTTCTTTCTGGAGAGAGTCGACGTTTTTCCTAGTCTTCCTTTTATCACCATTGTACCTATAGAAACTATTCTTGTTGCATTTGACATCCCTGGCCAGGTTTAATTCCATCAGGGCTTCAGCTTTCCTGGCCTTATCCCCAGCTACATGGACAGTTCATCTGTGTTCCTCACAAGCTACCTGTTCCTGTTTCTACCCTCTGTAGGCTTTCTTCTTGTGTTTAAGTTTGTCCGGGAACAACTTGTTCATTCACACAGGCTTCCTGGTGTTTTTGCATGACTTCCTCTTTGTTGGGATGCATTTCTGTCAAGCTTGGAGGGAGGTGATCCTTGAATGTTACCCAGCTTTCTTGGGCCTTTCCTTCCCCCTGGGCTTTATCCCATGGCACTCTACTGAGCAGATCCTTGAAGAGGCCAAAGCCTGCTCTCCTGAAGTCCAGGGTAGTGAACTTGCTGTGTGCTCTCCTCACAACCCTGAAGATCTTGGATTCCACCATTTCATGGTCACTGCACTTCACATTCCCCACCAGCCCCTCCTTGTGGTGAGGTCAAGGTTCAGCTTAGGATGTGTCCTTGTTAGCTCATCCGTCACCTGGAGAACAAAATTTTCATCCATGCACTCCAGGAACTTCCTGGGCTGCTAGTGCCCTGCTGTGTTGTCTCATCAACAGATACCAGGGTGACTGAAAGCCCCCATGAGCACCAGGGCTTATGAATGTGAGGCTGCTCCTGTAGAGAGCTTTATCCAATTGGGTCTTCCTGGTCAGATGGCCTGTGGCAGACCCTGTAATGTCCCTGCTCTCCCTTTAATCCTGACCCATAAGCTCTCCATAGCTCCTTATCTGTCCCTAGGTGGGTGTATGTGGGCTGAGTACATGGATTCAAACACAGTTAGAAGTATCAGACACCTTCCTTGGAGGTTCACTTCATGAGTGTTTGAGCCATCAGGTATTCCAGAATTCCCAGGGAAGCCCACCATAAGAAACTAATGAACTTCAGGAAAGATGGTTGTCTGTAAGATACATGTTTCAGTAAAACTGTAGAATATCATTGTCTGAAATCCAGTCTGTTGCTTGAAGGAGAGGTTGATTCTCAGTATAGGTTTCATGTTGAAGTGAATTCCAGTTTCATGTGTCTGTAAACATAAGAAAAACTTCCACAAGTGTGAAGGGCATCTTACAGTGGGACAGTGGTGTAAAAGAATATGCATAAGGCATTCATGATTCCTGTAATCTACACTGTTTGCATAATTTTCCAAAGCTCTTTGACTTTTGCCTTCTTTGCAACTACTAAATATTTAGACCAGTGTGGGCTCTTTATCACCTGCATTTTCTGTCAGATAATATCTGCTCTACCACTGTTCTCTCCATGGGCTGCAGGGAGATGCAGCACCTGGAGCATCTTTGCCTCTCTCCTCTTTCCCTCCTCAGTGTTCCCAGGCATTTCTTCCTCAGTCTCCACCGCTGGATGGCTTTTTGCCCTTTAAAAGTGTGTTTTCCCAGAAGGGGCAGCAGCTTGGCTGCTAGGCTTGTCTGTGCCCCTCTTGGATCTCTTGGAGCTGACTGGACCTGACTGTGTCTGGCATGGGGCAGCCTGGGCCTCTTCTCACTGAGGCCACCCCTGTAGCCCCAGCTAACAAACCCTGACATGTACACCCAGTACAACATCTAAACCAAATCTCTTAAACAGTTAAATATTTATCTCATATCTGTCATTCATTCAAATTAGTATTTATTCCATTTGAGGTAGAAGATGTATAGCAGATCTTCATAAATTCAGAGATTAGGTGATAAGCTTTGTTCGTATTTGACACGTTTCGTGCCTTGATTATTGTTCCTCTGATGAGGGAAATTTTAAAGCCTCTGTGCCAGATGGCGCGGAGACAAATGGGACCTTCAGCCTTCTTTGCTTGTAGATAGTTGTTTATTAAGTCTTATCAGAGAAATGTAGCCAATAGCCGGGCTTTAGACATAGCACAGAGCAAAGAATGCCAGGAAAGGCCGCTTATCTTGATTTCACACTCTTTTTAAAGGTAAATTACCCAATTAAAACTTTAAATGAAAGGTATTTTCTTTTTTCTACCAATGTTCAGTAATTCATTCTGTCACGTCAACAGGAACTGCAGAATTTTTTATCAGATCATTCCAAACTACTTTTACTGCAGGAAATGGAGGAATGGAGAAGAAGGAAGAAGGGTGTAAAAGACAACTATTATCCTCCATTTTGAAGTTTTTTGCTTTTATCTATTTACTATATTAACTAACCTAAAAAGCCTAGATTTTTTTACCCTGTGACAACCTTACATAATATCTCATCACCTAGTTCACACCAGTGTAGATTTTAATTCTTCCCTGAGAGTATATAGATTTCTCCACAGATGAAGGTCAGAAATGCTGGGGTACAGGGGGGTTTTATACTTAAAAACAGGCAGAGAGATATTCTCTGCATTCTGGACTCCAACAGTATTCATACCAGTCTACATCCATGGGTTTCTTAGACATGTCCCACTTACTGTGGTAGACTTAAGTATGACAGCTTGAGTTAGTTATAATTTGGCCTTTAATGCATGTTTAGTACCATCCAGTTCCGTGGAAATAGTTGTTTAAAAGTACTTTGAAAAGTGTATTTTGTTAGAATTAAATAAAAGAAAAGGACTTTCAGGCCAACTGTTACCTACATCATGTAATCATATGGACAAGAATAAGAACAACATCTGATTTACAAGGGAGGGAAAGCATATTTAATAAACAGAGTACTTAAAAAAAATTATGCTGTGCTGTTGAGTGCCGATATTTCTTATTTTCTGTGTTTTGTTCTAATTCTGGGAATAGAGAAACTACTAAAATAAAGAGGATTGAAAAGGACACAGCAACATTTATAATAGTAGGTGCAGTAGAATGGCAGAAATAGTACCTAGGAAATTAAAAGAAGCTTATGTTTTACTTATTTGTCTTCCTGAAGGAGTTAGGAAGTGCTATCTTTAAGCACATCTAACTAGGATTTAATAATGCAGTCACTGCTCCATGGGAAACTAAAACAATTGGAAATTTTTTCCCAACAGATATTAATAGAGTAGGGAAACAGACATAATTGTGGTTGAAAGTATCTTGTATGTGAACATCCCTTCATGTTTTTTGCTTGAGAGAAAGCCGAATTCTGCTAGGAGTACTTTTGTATTTTATGATGTCATCACAATGTCTGTGGGATAACAGTTCTTTGGTCATGAGAGCCCCACTGTTATCTGAATGGTGTAATTTGATTTGTGTTTACGAAATTAATGGTACTGTAGTGTACTCATCTGGCTCTTTGGCCTGCTTCTGAACCTTGGTAATAAGAATGGCTCCCCTGTGGGGGAACTGGATCAATTCCTGTCCTCTTGGCTACTGTCTTCTGAGGTCATGGAGGTCTTCCCAGAAGTCTGTGCTAGATGGCAAATGAAAACCACCTCTTTGTATGGTGTGTCCATATCGTGTGGCCACAGTTTAGCCTAAATAATTGAACTGGAGCTTTTCCTTAACAGTATTAAAGAAAATAAAAAATTATGCACAGTAATTTAAAGAAAGGATTTAGAAAATCTGTTCCTTTTAAACTTGTGTGCATGATGTGTTGCTTAAGACTTTTTCAAAGGGAGTTATTAAACTTAAAAAGAAGGAAGCAATAATCCAAAGGACTCTAAACATTGCTTAGGAATATGGCATTAACAAATGGAGCAGTGAATTACGAGAGAATTCACTCACAATATTTAACTAGTGTTGCATGTGTTTGCTTGAAGTGACTGCTGGAATATACTAGTATGTACTGTAGGGAGAGGATAGCACTTGACAGGAAACATCTGCTTTAATATGCTCC
The DNA here is from genome assembly GCA_013399195.1 of Dicrurus megarhynchus. Lineage (NCBI taxonomy): Eukaryota > Metazoa > Chordata > Aves > Passeriformes > Dicruridae > Dicrurus > Dicrurus megarhynchus. The sequence continues at coordinate 261,751 of VXAD01011623.1, read as the reverse complement.
AACATCAACAGGATTGTGGCAGTATGTCTCCAGACTTCAATTCTCTGGCAATATGTACCCTAAGGCTGGTGTTCTCTTTGTTTTGGGGAATGCAAACCTGTGTTCCCTGTTCAAAGAACTATTCTTGTTTCATATCCTTGTATTCTGATTTATCTGGTGCCTGCATAACAGGAAAGGAAATTAAATACTGAGATGGAAGCTAACAGTGTACAAAATGAGAATCACAAGGGTGAGTAAAAATTGTTTCTGTAGGAAATATGACGTTGAGTGTGTGTATAAAATACCAGTCATAATGGTACTGGAGAAAAGCATTTCTGGGAGAATACTACTGTAACTAGTATCATCTGATGGGTTGTTTCTACAGCAAGGCTATTTCAACAGCATGTACGTGCTTACACTTAGCCTGGGCAAAGCTAAGCACCTTACTGTGCTGCAGCCTGCCACTTTACGTCTGGGAGCCTGTCTCTTAATGCAACTTAGACACATCAGTGTTCTGTCTGCTGATTGTCTGGTCTTCTAGAGACAGCTTTTAGGGGGGCTGCAGTGACAATGAGTGTTGTGACTTGTTTGAAGAAATGTCCTGATGTGGTGAAGGGCAGAGATGATATGGGCTCTAACCAATCTGTCTTGGGTGCAGGAAGGAGGCTGACCCTGGCAGCAAGAAACATTGTGGTTTAGAGTGTGGGGCATTTTGTCTGAAGCACACCAAGAAGCTTTGCTTAGCNCTTCCTTCCCTCCTTCCTTTCCCCCTTCCCCCTCCCTCCCTCCGTTCCTTCTACCCTTACACCCTTTCTTCCTCCCTCCCTCCTTCCTTTCCTTTCTCTCTCTCCTCACTTCTCTCCCTCCCTTGCAGCTTTTATTCTTCTTTTCCTGAACACTTCCTTTTATTTTTATCTATTTTTGTTCTCTTTCTTACCTTCCATATTCCCATGTTCTTCCCCTACTCCTCTTTTCCCACTTCCTTCCTATTCTGTGTCTCCTCTTTTTCTTCAAATAGATACCTCAGGCCATGGAGAGCAGCACAACACATTCCACCTGTGCCTTTGTCATTATTTACTTCAATTCTTAAGATACAAATCCCACGTGGATTTTTATCTGTCTTTTCATGTGCATTTCTTCTGTGTTGCTGATCATCTGAAAAAGTGTGTGCCAGAAGCAGGGTAGGCACTGTGTGTTTCTTTTTCTCTACATGGGCATCCTTTACTGTTGAGTTTAAGGGATTTTTTTCAACATAAAAGCTTCTCTAAGTCATAAATACATCTTTCTATGTGGTTGATACTGCATTCACTCTGTGACTGTGATTTGTTCAAGTTAAGCCAGCCATGACCTTACTCTTTTTATCTTTATTCAGCAGGATAATTCAGTCTCACTCCCTCTTATCTGAAATAGGCTCACTGTGAATTTTTTAAGACACCTCTGTCAAACTGAGTCCATGTCACGTACAAGCAATTTTTGAATTAGAGCAGAAGGACGATTTGTGTTCTGGAATGCTGCAGAAGGACAACTGCATAAAATCTTCATGAATGTAATTTAACATGTTTGAAACATAATATAAGGTTGTGCAGCACTGTGATGGGTATGATATTCAGGATTTGTAACTTTTTGAATAACAGTGCAATATTAAAAGTATCCATATGTCCTCTGTATACTTGCATATTTAGTAAAAAATGTTAGTTTTTTCTGTATCAGCTTTCAGATATATTCTACAGCTAAATGTTTTATTTACACAGATATGACATGCTTGAGAAGCCTTGCAGAGGAAAAACCAACTATCATTACAACGCTCTAATGTTCTTTCTTTAGCTGTGCCTCTTGGTTTTATTTCTACAATGTGCTTGTAATCCAGCTGCTGTCCTTTTGTGCCTGAATGTTCTTTAAGCAGTGGAAGGGATTTTTCATTGCAAACATTTTCAAAGATATCCTTAGGGAGTTGTTTTGGTCTTTATGTTTTCTTCGATGCTGGGTTTGGTATGCTTTAGTATAGTGCGGCATATTTGACTGTTGCAAACCCACCATATGCGTGACTATCCAGTGCTTCATTATCCTAGCCTGCACTGGTGAAAAGATGCTACAGTCATAACAGGATATACATTTTATATGTATATGGAGTAAATGTTTATTCTTAACACTTTACAGGACAACAGCAGCTGGATACTCAAACACACTTTCAGTGAAAGATGAGAATGAGCATACATCAATGTGTTGCATACTGTTGACATTTACAGGAGAGAATTGATCTTGTCTTCTTCAGTGGCTGCTTGTGAAGAAAAGGACAGAAAACATGTTGGTGTCCTGTCCTGTGAAATATCAGTAGAATATTGAGATTTCAATCATATCTGAGTATCTGTGTTCTCTGTTATGCATGAATGGCAAGAGAGGCTAAGCAGTCCCATGGCTTGCCTTCTTTTACTTGGCACACAAGTTAGCTTTTCAGTCTGAGAGGGATTCCCTGGCCAGTTCTGGGCCTGAAGGCAGCTGTTCCCTGCTGAGAATGGCAGGCTGCAAAGCAGCCTTACACAACACACAGCTCTTACTCTTATGAAAAGGTAGTTGGATTCTGGCCTGTGCATGGAGTGGACTGTGGTAGCTGCTTAGCTTAAAATGAGCAGGTTCATTGGTTGTGCAGTGTGAAGCTTGCAGGGCTGAGTACACAAAGGTGTACTGAAAGCTTTCTTCGTGTTACAAGAAAAGATGAGTTGAAAACTATGCAGTGCTCTGTTTCCAGCTTAATCTTTGGCTGAGAATGAGATCGGTTTGTCAACCACAGTTAGAGAGAGCAAGATTTGGTGCTTGGTGAGAAATAAGTATGTTTTGTAACCTTGATTGACTCCTGTTTAGATGTATATTTGTAGTTCTCACCAAAAAGAGACTTTAGTCTAGGCTTAATGTGTCGTATCTGAAAAACTACCTGAGAAAAAGAAACATTTTGCAAAATGCCTGGAGCAGGCCTTGCACTGTTCAATAGATTGATGTTGGGTAACAGGAAGTCACAGATTTCTTAGTGCTGCATCTGTCTTATATCTCAAAAAGCATACAGCTATGAATAAACAGCAGGAATTCCTACAGATGTCCTGGTAAAAAGTCCCAAAGTGTTTTAATTAAAACAATCTGAGGAATTTTGCAGCAAGTCAGTTACAGAAGACTTTGTGACTACTTAAAGTTTAAAGACCCCTTTTCTTTCAAGGTCTTATGCAGTCTTATTGTGTGCTTCAACTTAGAAAGGCTCCCTGGTGGATCAGCATGTCTGGACATGTTTTGTCCTTGCTGGACAGCACAGCTGGTATCAACCCAGGAGCAACCTCTCCCATCAAAGGATTTTTTGTCAGTGGGTGACCTTCACGAAGAATGCTTCCTACTGATTTAAAAGATAACTTCTCTGGCACAGAATTTCAAAACAGTGTGTTTAAAATTCTACTTCTAGTATGTATTAAAGTATAGTCTTCTTAGGTTATTTACAAATTAGGAGGACGGTAAATTGTTCTTTACATTCTGGGTGCTTTAAAGAAGATCACTATAAGACTGTGGCAGAGCTTAAAATTATTTGAAGAATTTTGAGAGTCCTGTTAGATTAGATCTTACTTTAAGTAATAATCACTTGAATTGTGATATTAATTTTGAAGGAGAAACATTGTCTCACGTTTCCTTTTGTGGGGAAATGAAAAAGACCTAAAATCTTTCCAATATCAACAGTTCTTTGATTCTGTAGTAATAGTCTCTCTCTGTGACACATTGTACTTTCTTATTCTTTCTGTATTTTTTTTTATGAGCACTATCATATAGTTGTGAAACTGCTTTCTTCCTTTCCCTTCCTAGGCAAGTCCCACAACCAAACAGAGCACTTACTAATTTTCAGTCTCTAAAATCTACAGAACAGTTTGCAAGAGAGAGAAAGGAAAATTAGTGCAAAACCAGGCAATCCAAATCTAAATGGCATTATTAGGGAGCTACTAGAATAAATCATGTCTAACCAACCTGATTGCCTGGGTTAATGGAATGATGGAATCTTTTGGTGAGGTTAAGATAGCAGATGTCATTTACTGCCATTTTAGCAAGGCTTTTGAAACTGTCCCACGTTATTCTTATATCCAACTCAGGATTTTATGATTTGGATGGATGGGCAACTAGGTAAGTAAAAGTCAGGTTTGATGCTCAGACTTATGGGCAGTTGGTTAATGAACTGGTAAAAAGTGGGGTACTGAGGGGTCTGTTCTGTGTCCTGTCCTGTTTAATGTCTTTGTCAGTGGGGGAGATGGAGGACGCTCAAACCAAGTTTGTAGATGACACCAGTTTGTGTGTGTGGTATCTGTTGGTGTGCTGGAGAGCAGAGCCAGCCAGTCATAGAATCATCAAGGTTGGAAAAGACCTACAAGGTCATCCAGTCCAACTGCCCACCTGGCACTGTCACTGTCACCCCTAAACCTCTGAATCTATCACCAGATCCAGACACCTCTTGAACATATCCAGGGATAGTGACTTCACCACCTCCATGGGCAGCCTGTTTCAGTGCCTGACCACTCTTAACAGTGAAAAAAATTTTTTCTAGTATCTAATCTGAATATCCCCTATCTTAGCTTAAGGCCTTTTCCTTTGTCCTCTCACTGTAGGCACGGCAGAAGAGACCGACTCCCACCGAATAACAGCCTCCTTGCAGAGAAGTTGTAGAGAGTGATTAGGTCTCCCCTGAGCCTCCTCTTTTCTAGACTAAACAAACCCAGATCACTCAGACATTCCTTATATGACATGTTTACTAGATCCTTCATGAGCCTTGTTGCCCGTCTCTGGACATGTTCCAGAATGTCAAAGTCTTTTTTGAGGAGAGTGGCCCAAAAATTAACATAGTACTCGAGGTGCAGCCTCACCAGTGAGGAGTACAGGAGAACGATCTCTGCCCTGGTCCTGCTGGCCACACTGTTCTTGATACAGTCAGGGGAACCTGGACAGCTGGCAGGAATGGATGGCAAAGACCTAATGAAATTCAGCAAGGACAAACCATGAATCCTGCCCTCAGAGAGACAGAGTTCGGCACTGATGCAGGCTGTGGCAGAAGAACTGAGGAGCAGCTCTGCAGAGACAGCCCAGCATCCTGGGGGACAGTTGTCTGAGCAGTTGTGTGCTCTGGAATCGGAAGAGGCCAGTGACATCCTGGGCTGTATGAATAAGAATATGGTGCAGAGAGTGGGGGAAGTGATTCTTCTCTGCTTACCATGTGTGAAACCATTCCCAGATGCTTGTGTTTGGTTTGGGATCCCCGCTATAGGAAAAACATCAGTAAACTGGAATGAGTTTGGCATAGGATCACCAACACAGATGGGAGCTGGAGCACAGGCCCTTAGAGGAGAGGCTGGGGAATTGGGTTTGTTCTGCCTGGAGAAGGATGGCTTCTCTGGTGGGACCTAACAGCAGCTGCCTACACCTCCAGAGTGGCTGTTGAGAAGCTGGAACCAGACACTTCACAGCTGTGCATGGTGGGAGGACAAGAGGCAAAGAAATTTGAAAGAAGGCATTTCAGTGTCCAGGATGTTGGACTAGAGACCGTCCGTGGACTAGAGACCTTCCATGGCCTAGAGACCAACCAATCTAAGTTGTAATACTGTGTCCCTATGAAGAGACCTTTGCTGGAAAGTCCTTACACCACCAAAATTGTTGAGCTTGCCTACACCTTTGCACTCTAGTAGTTACTGTGTAGCAGCAAGGTGACTTATAGAAAACCTTCATGTTGCCTTACATTATTTATTTTTAAATTTTCTTCAAAACCAAGAAATTGCCCATCTGGAGGAACTGCACTGTTTCTATCCTGCTCATTTTCTGAGCTATCCTACTCTGCATGAGAGGATGGAAGTAATATTATAGTACTTGGGAGGTGAAGAAGCAACTGTGGAGGCAACCAGTGACTTCTGATACATACCTAAAGCCATTCTTTCTCTGTTATTCAGATAATTCAGAGTACTGATAACCCAATTTGAATCACTGTCAATACAGTTTTGTAACACATGTAGTGGTTATATCCACATCTGGTTTGCATCTTTGTCAATGAGCATAGGCACAGTGAACCAGCTGACCTCACTGTAGTAAGCCTGGAAAGGCTAATGAATATGAAACATGTGTACTCCTGTGTTAATGGAGGGTATTTTCCCTGTGCTTAGTTCATAGCATTACTGCATTTCCTGACAGAGACTGCGGGTCTTGCCAGTCTTTAGTTATAACATTACTGGGGTTCACCTCACTTATTATCTGCAGAAGAACATAAGGGGAGTACCTCTTTATTATACCTTATAATTTATTATGTCACTTTTCTTTTCTGGTATAATAAAATTCTCCTGACAGCTTCTGTAGAACTAGAGAACTTACAAAGCATTCCTTCCGTGCCTTCACAGACCGTTGTATTGCTGAAAACCCCATGGGTTCTGTATGCAGCAGTGACTGTGCAGGACTTGAGACCAGAGTAGAAAAGGTCCCTGTTTAGGGGTGGGGAGTTGAGAAGGCTTTAAGTACTGTTTTTTCCTTGTTCGTGCTTTGGGTTTTTTTTGTTTTTCTGTAGTTTGTATTCATTACAGACCCAGCTGATATTTCATTGTTTCACTAAATTGAAAGTTTTTACCAAGGCCCACTACTAGAATTCATTTGTGTCATTTTATGCTCAGGTGAATCTTATATTATTAGGTAAGTTTCATTTTCTAGGGACCAGCTTGCTTTAATCAGCCTTTTTGTTTGTTTCTGTTATTTCCATGCATTAAGAAGATTGGTCTCCTGTCTTGTTCAGGAAGCCAGCAACAAGTCAGGCTGTTAACACAGCATACTACAGCATAGCAATGACAGCTGTTTTTCTGTATGTTTATTCAGAAACCCTGCCTTTGCCTGCAGAGCTTAGATCGTCGCAGGCCATGCTGTTGGGATTGGGGCAGAGACAGACTGTCTAATACTGAGTCAGTTGTTGTCATAAACGAAATGGACGGTGTCTTTTCCAGAACAAGGCATAATCTTCCTGCTGCTGAGCCATGGCAGAATTTGGAGGCTAAAATAAACTTGGAGTCTTTAAAGGAATTACATTTGTTGTGTAAAAGTTCACTAAATGCTAGAAATCACCATGTCTGATCACTGTGCATTCTCTTCGTCCTACTGATGAGGAGTTAACTTACTCTGTAGGCATATGAATGCTGAAATAATAATGAAAAGTGGTTCTTCTATCTCAGCCAGGAAGGGCATGATCCCTAGGGATTACTGCAATACATCTGGAGAGCATGGCCACATGCTTTCCAGCTGGTTGGACTTTTCTTCATTACTACTGTGAACTCTGCAATCAGACCTCATTCTCTGTGGATATACAGTACATATGTGTGCAATTTGTCACTGGAACAGGATTTCCAGGGAAGTGGTTGCAGCACCAAGTCTGTCAGAGTTCAAGGAGCATCTGGACAATGATCTCAGTCATATGGTTAATTGTTAGGTCATCATGCGTGGAGCAGGCAGTTGGACTTGGTGATCCTTATGGGTCCCTTCCAAACTGAGATATTTTACAATTCTAATTTCACCTCACAAGGACTCTGAGAACTATGCCAGCTGGTTTTATGTGAAAGACAAAATTCTATTGGGGTATGTTGCTGCCAAAGCATATCTCTCTCTCATTATACTTGCAGAAATGTGTGTGTTTGCTAGTTGTCTGTAGCAAAGGAGCTTTTGTCTCTTGTTTTATCCTTACTTCTAGCCCAGCCATAGCTGAATACTGTATATGTCAACAGCTGTTTCTAATCATTCTATTAGAGCTTGTATGAAAAGGACAATGAGGTTTTCATAAGGCATGGAGTCACAGGCACTCTGTCCTGAAGGTTATACTTCCTTTGGGAGTTGACTCTTGAAACATTTACAAAAGAGGGTGCGAAGTTACGCATTTTGGATCTGAATCTTAAACTGATGACTAAAGCAACATGAGACAGCATTTGGTGTGGAACATCATGATGAGTACACCTGTTAACATCCCACACACTGAGGAAAACAACCCCATAATAAGAAAGTTACGCAGACTGCATCTTGTGCAAAGCTTTCCAGTACATTTGTAACCAAGAGAAACAGTTGGAAACAACATTAGTTGCTGTAATACATTTTGTTAGAAGTTATCAGACTTGTAAGTTTGGGTTTGTGGAAAAGTACAGTTCAAAGGCAATTACGGCATTTTCACAAACTTGCCTGTTATACATGGAGAGGTGTGTTACTTATGTTAAAGAGAAGATATGTTGCCCATATATATTGTTTGTGACTGTCATGCGTAAATAGTTTTTTATCCTAACTGGTTTGACCGGGAACACAGTGAGAATTTTTGTGTTTTCATCACTTTTATCAATTATATCACTCATTTGAGTTCATGAGAAGTATGGGCTTTGCTGTTGATGAAACTTACTATGGTTTTACTATCCCAGTGGCATTTATTACCACTAAAGCATCATGAGGTTGCCAAAATTTTACATTGTGAACTAAGCCATAGTCTGTAAATTTCCTTAAAAGATTGCTCTTTTTTGTTTATTTCATTTGGCGCTATGAATCTGAGGTGTGGTATGTGTAGTTGTGGATGGTTTGACTGGCTTGCAGAATCTTTCTGTGATTCCAGAGAGGAATAATACGGATATAGCAAATGTCTCCATACACTTACTGCTGAGTTGTATTAAGAAATTAGCTTAGTCATAGATTTATTTGTAAATTGTAGAATTAAGTTCTTTAGCAGGTGCTCCTGACTGGCTGATCACTCAGTGCTGGAGTAGCCTGCTGGGTTGTTTTATTTCTGCAATCATCCAGTGTCATATTTTTCTCAGTGTCTTTCCTCTCAAGTGCAGATTGATTTCTTAGAGAAGACGGGGCATGATGGGACCATAAGGATAGCTCGTTTGTGGGCCAGTCAGCATTGGTTGTCAGCCCTTGGGCAGTGGTCCACACCATTTCTGAGGTCTTGAGTCTTCCGGAATCAAGAGCTAATTCTACACCCCTCCTAGTTAACAGAATATTGAGTAAATTGCTCTTCAAAACCACAAGAAATTGTTGTCTAAAATCAAATTAATATGGTCTCAGGAACACTGCTGTGAGCTTTTAGATCTCTAAGAGTACTTTCTCATGTTCAAATGAATCAACACCCTATCAGGTACAATTAAAGGTCTGTTTGCTTCTTTTTGTCAAATCTCTGCACAAATACGGTTTCTTTTTTCTCCTCCATCATTTAGAAATGCTTAAGATGCTCAATTCATTATTGCTTTTGCCAATTTGAGGATTTTACTGTCATTATTACCAGTCTGTGAGCTGTATCCTCCTTGTCCGTTTTCAATCTGACTTTGCTTCTTTGCAAAAATTGTCTTTGTGGTGGATATCACTCAGCCAGCATAATCAGAGAGCTAATTAAGGTTATTGTAACTCACTGAAATGATGTATTAGTAGGCTGTCCTGCTGAGTTTACTGTAATGATACTTAACTGCAGTTTGAACTAACCCATCAGACCCTTCCATTTCTATCCTTACAGCCACCATTAAAATGGGATGTATCAAGGTCCACATGTCATATATTTCAGAGAACTTTGTTATTTTTATCAGATCAGTCAATTCTTTGTTTCACTGGAAGGAGTTATGGAAAGCCTGGCAGTATCTTTTCTAGAAATTCTTCAAATGAATCATTCAGCACATTAAAATTTGTTAGTAATGAATGGATGGGAGTCTTGGCAGTGCTTTAGCATGTCTAAGAGTATTTCCATACCTGAGACAAAATGGGCAAGGAGTCTACTGTGTTTCCCCTGTGTGTGTTGCTTATGCCTCAGAGCTGTTTTACGTGCTCCTTATTTAATTACCTATTTTTACATCTTTTAAATGTTACCCTGTGACTTGGGAGAGTGCTGTAAAGTCATCCCAAGTGAGTGGAATCCATGTGGGCAGAGTCTCAGTGAAGGAAATTCACTTCTTCACATTCAGTAGCTGTTTATTCTAGAAGGTTTTCTTTCCTCGTGTGGATCTGACAAACTGGCCTTCCTCCTGTAAGCTTTGAAGTCCATCTCGGCTACAATTAACTTAGCAGTGATGACTGATACTTGGTCAAGCTAATTGGTTTGATGGACTTCCAAGTGCAATGTTAAGAGTTTTTCCTCTAGGAAATAGAATTTTTGTATTGGTACTTCTGTTTAAAGACAAAGGAGGAGTCTGCAGGGGCTGGGCAGCAGGAACCCATGCAATCTGTAGTCTCAGCACAGGTAAACCTCTCAGCTAGCTGTAGTTATACTGCAGAATCGTTTGGATTCTTCACACAGTGTGCCCACAGCATCCAGTTTTTCTGTACAGATTAAAACAATGGTGAGAAATCAGAAGCAGGAGAATGAACCCATCCATTTTGTACTTTGAAATTACTTCTTCCCTCCTTTTAAAACAATAAACCTTCCAACTTATCTTTATTTACACAGACCTATTCACCTTGGCATCATTTTTCCCCCTCTTCATAGGGAGTGGTATTTCTGTCTGTAAGGTACTGAATTTGTTAGCAGATTTCTTGGAAACAGCTCTTACAGTCCACATAACTAATCTTGCTTTATAATGGGTGTTTGATACTTAGTAAAGCAGAATAGTTGACATTTTCCTCTTGGTACCAGTTCAGCAACATAATTAAGCACATTTAACTTTTGGACTCATGAGAACCCCTAGAGATTTGAATGGAAATAAGAAAGCCTTTTGTAAAGTTTATTAAAAAAATAAATGGAGAATATAGAAAAAAAGATCTGCACGGAAGTCTTGGTTTTTCTATTACTTCTTTGTTTTTTATTTTCATCCATTTTATTATATACTCATTTCTTTCTGGCAGTGAGCCCTTGTATAAAACACTTGTTGTCCTGTAAAGGAGAAATTGAAGCTGTGCTGTGATTGAGTCAGCATCCCCCAGCACAAACCTCCTAGGTTGCTTCTCTTCATAAATCTCAGTGTGGGTGGCATGCTGAAGCTGGGCCAGAAGGACATAAGACATGGAAAGGGAAAAGTTCTCAAGAACACAACTCAGAAGATGGGGTTGCATGTCCACAGACAGTACTGTAGTGTGAAATCATGTAAAGCTTGTGAACATTCTGAGCACTGCTGCAGTTAAGATACAGATTCAGCAAAGCCTGAATTACGCCTTCTTCACACATTGCAGTGTTTTTTGTGGAAGCCTGGATAAGCCCATATGTCTACATGGTATCATGCAGAGCAGTGCAGGGATATTCTGTGGAGTCCCACTGCCTGTGTTGTTTGTGCCAGCAAAGCACCAAACCTGGCCTGTGGAGGAGACCAGCCAACAGGGGCACAGTGCCATGCTGACGGGCCCAGACGGCGTCCTGCTCAACAGACAGCTCCTTCACCCTGAGGTTGCAGGTACCTGCACCATGCTCCGTTGCTCCGTGTAGCATTTAGTATTTGCACCTTCAGAGGTGCCTAATGTGGGTGAGTATCCAGCAGGACTTAAATCACTAGTCCTCTACTCCACAACAATTTTGGCGATGGACTTTGTAGACCTGCCCCTGAGAAATGCTGCACAATTTTTCTGATCTCCTTTCTTGTGTATTCTCATCTTGTCATGTCTGTGTTTTCCCTCACAGCAGAAAACAACACTATTATAAATACCATACTTAAAATAAACGCTTGCTCTTACCAAACTCAGTCCAGATACAGGCATTCAGGTTGACAGTCTGGGTTAGTTTTAAACACAGTAGATTTGTTCTGAATTTTATCATTTAGGGGAAGAGAAAGAAGAGATAAGTGTTGGTAATGTGGTAAGTTCAAAAGGGTAAACTTAGTAATAGTTTGGAAGAAGAATTTTACAATCAACTTATTCCTAGTAAAAAGTAACTAAGAGTCATTTCTAGCAGTTAATAGTGAATTCACTTAAGATCTGATTCCATTGTTTGTAATGAGAGCACAAATATTTCATCTGAAATTAAGGGTTTTGCATTATGGCTAAATTAACTTTTCTTTTTAAAAACGGCAGGAATATTGGTTTTTTGCTTGACCTAACAATGTATTTAATAGAGATGAACAAGACTGTGCTTCTTAGTAACTCTACTCATAGCAAACACCACTGAGTCAGTATTTACTCAGTTAAATTTTATTATTGTACCAAAGACTATTGTCTAGGAGTTGCATCCATTTCTGATTCCTTTTGCTCCATGGGAAGATCTGTGCTGTGATTTTTTTAAAAGCTGTCAGAAGAGATTTAGGTTCTGATGGTTTTTTTTTTCTGGAGGCTGCAAGGAATTGTGTGTTTTATAGTCTGACCTACCGTGCTTTCCTGCTGACAGCATTATCCATACCGTAATAGTCTGACTGAGCAGAAGCGGATGTCACAGATTTAATGGCCATTTTCATGTGTGAAGTAAGGGGCTTCTCATAAAGTCCATGGTGGGATTTTTTAAAGGCTATATTTTCTTGAAAGGAGGGATAGCTCTCAGTTTCTATATGTACAAACTTCAATTAAATTGAATTAAACACTGGGCTCTTCAGAGAATTGTTTTCTCCTATGGAATCTCATTGCTAGAACTCGACATTATCATCCAGATTTCAGAGAGGAACTTATAAGCCAAAGTTGTACTCAAGGCCTTAAAACCTAGGCCTGCATATGAGGACTCCACCAGTGTAACTTCCTAAAAGTGATCTTACTTTCTAGAAAGCAGATGCTTTAATGGCTCGTAGTGCTCCCAAATTTGGGATGGTGACTATCTCACTATGATAGCATGTATGTAACTTGCATGCTCTTGATAGTTTTAACATGGGCGGTAATTTCGTATCTTGATCACTACAACAGCAACCTATTTGCAGCACCTGCAAGTGTGGGGTGATAAATCCCAGCTTTGCATGCCGTCTGCTTCATGTATTTTTAAAGGTGCATTTACCTATCCCTGTTCACCAGTGAGATCTGCATCAGTGGCAGTTCACTTCATTGCAAATTAGCCAGACTAGGCTAAAGTACAGTGTCCATAAAAAGTGCCCTTGCACCTCCTGCCCATGGTGGACAGGATTATCACATTAGTTTTGAAGGCAAAGGCAGACTCAGCAAGGAGCTGTGCTGGCTATTTTTACTTTGACCACTTAACTCCCTGAAGAGTGGGGAAGAGGCAGTGGCTTTCTGCAGTCCTTTCTCAGAGATTCAGAGCAGAGCTGTGCTGCAGCTGTTGGCCTGCTTACAAATGCATTTGGGTTCTGCAGCGCTCCCCTGGCTCTGCATGTGGCCATGGACTTAGGCATATGAATTTGGTTTTACCCTCTGGGATAGAATCGTAAAGTTGCCTGTTGGGATTGGGACACAAATTAGTTTTTTTTTTTTTTGTAAAGTGTCTCAAGTACTTTTAAAAGTGCTGTCCTTTTTGTATGTTGCACAAGGTGCTTGTAACATTTGACTGAGGTACTACAGAGCCTGTGTAGGAAAACTTGATGGCATGAAATATGGAGCTGTGTGTTCACACCATGACCTACTGGTGGCAACAAGGAATATGGTTGACTGCGAAGCCTCACGTTGGGTATTGGGGAACCTGAGTTCCCTGGTGAGTGTTTTAATCATCCTTGTGATGGTGCAAGTCTCCTCCTAAGGGAGACAAAAGAAATCCAATGAATTTGAAGGGCCCAAAGGGTAATACTGAGTTTTAAATTTGTTTGGTGTAGAGGTTTAAAGCCAAATGTCTGACTTTGCACACAGTATTCCTTGGGTATGGTGGTTCTGCTGAACATGCGTTCCGTGTATCTCGGTTTCTAGTATGCATGTGTGGTTGCTCTGTATTAGGAGCCAGGTAGATTGTATTCATGGGGTTTATTAGGCACACCGAGCAAAGGAGAAGCATTACTGGGCTGGGACCAGTGTGGATGAGCTCATTAGAGAAGTTAAGATTGGAGACTGACTGGAATGGAGTGACCATGCCTGGTTTGAGTTCATGATCCCAGGGAACATTGGCCTGGCAAGGAACATAGGCTGGATGCTGAATTTTAGAAGAGCAGACTTCCCAGTTGTTGAAAGAATTAGTGAATGTGATCCCCTGGGAAACTGTCCTTAAGAAGCGATGAGCAGACCATAGCTGGCAACTCTTTAAGATCATTGTTCTTTGAGCACAAAAGCTTTCCATCCCAGTGTTTAGGAAATCAAAGAATGCAGGACAGAAACTGGCATGGCTGAGCAAGGATATGCTTCTCAAACTGAGGAATAGGAGGGAAGTGCATAGCCAGTGGAAGCAGGGACAGGTGACCTGGGAAGAGTACAGAGATAAAGTTTGGACATGTAAAGATGGGTCAGGAAAGCTAAGGCGTGGATGGAATGGGACTTGGCAAGGGATGTGAAGAATAACAAGAAAGGATTAGTACACAGGTCAGAAAATAAAGGCCAGAAAATAAATGGCATGGTAAATTAGAAGGAAGAACTGGTGAAAACAGATGTGGAAAAGTCTGAGGTGCTCAGTGAGTTCTTTGCCTCAGTCTTCACTGGCAGTCAGGCTTTCCACATCTCTCAAGTCCTTGAACCTCCATGTGGGGGCTGGGGGAGTAAAGTTGCCATCACTGACAGTGAAGAGCAGGTATGAGACCACTTGATGAAGCTAAATAGGCACTAATCTGTAAGGCCTGATGAGATGCACTCCAGGATCCTGAGGGAATTGGCTGATGTTGTTGCTAAGCCATTCTCCATCATATTTGAAAAGTTATGGTGGTCACCTGGAGACTAGAAAAAAGGAAACATCATTCCTATTTTTAAAAAGGGGAGAAAGGAAGATGGGGGGGAACTACAAACTGGTGAGCCTCACCTCTGTGCCCGGGAAGATCATGAGGCAGATCCTCACAGAAGCAGTGTTAAGGCACATGCAAGACAAGGAGGTGATCCAAGGCAGCCAGCACAGGTTTGCTAAGGACAAATTGTGCCTGACCCACCTGGTGGCCTTGTAAGATGCAGTGGCTACAATGACTGACAAGGGGAGACTGACAAATGTCATACCTAGGTTTGTGTAATGCCTCTGACATGGTCCCACACGACATCTTACCTCTGAACCAGGGAGACATGGATTTGGTGGATGGACTATTCAATGGATAAAGAATTTGTTGGATGGACACAGCCAGAGAGTTGTGGTCAATGGCTCTGTGTCCAGGTGGAGGCCAGTGAGGAGTGGTGTTTCTCAGGGCTCTGTCTGGGGACTGGTGCTCTTCAGTATCTTCATCAATGACATCAACAGTGACATTGAGTGCACCCTCAGCAGGTTTGCAGATGACACGAGCTGAGCAGTGCAGTTGACACAACAGAGGAAGGGATGCCATCCAGAGGGACCTGGACGAGTTTGAGAAGTGGGTCCACGAGAACCTCATAAGGTTCTCATGAAGTTCAGCAAATCCAAGCACAAAGTGCTGCCCCTGGGTCAGGGCAGTCCCAGATTGTACACAGGTAGAAATAGGAGAAGAACTCATTGGGAGCAGAGCAGCCCTGTGGAGAAGGACTTTGGGGTTCTTGGGGATGAAAAGCTGGACATGAGCTGGTAATGTGTGCTCACAGCCCAGAAAGCCAATTGTTCCCTGGGCTGCATCATAAGAGGGATAGCTAGCAGGGCTAGGGAGGGCATTCTGCCGCTGTGAGACCCCACCTGCAGTGCTGCATCCAGCTCTGGGGTCCTCAGTACCAGAAAGATGTGGACCTGTTGGAACAGGTCCAAAGGAGGACCATGAAGATGATCAGAAGTCTGAAGCTCGTGTCCTGTGAGGACAGGCGGAAAGACCTGGGGTTGTTTAGCCTGGAGAAGAGAAGGTTTTAGGGAGACCTCACTGGCTTTCTATATTTAAAGAGGGCTATAAAAAGATGGAGAACAGCTTTCCACATGCGTACAAAGTGATAGCTCAAGGGGAGTGTTTTTAAACTAGAATACGGGAGATTTAGATTAGATATTAGGAAACATTCTTCACTGTGAGGGTAGTGAGGAAAAAGGTTGCCTAGAGAAGTTGTGGACAACCCACAGGTCTCTGTGACCTGTGACTCTGTGATTCTATGACTTTGCCTTTCTGCTAGGGCAGTTTTTGGTTTTTGCTGTTGAAAGATCTCAAAACCAAAGAAAGGCCAATGTGAGACTGAGTGGCAGGAGAAAATACCAGAGCAGCTTGTTGGCACCAGTTATGTTACATGAATGCTAGAAGCCTCTGTTGATAGAAAGCTAATTCACAGTCCTGATTAGAATTTATTGATGATTTCTGCAATTATTAGCAATCCATTACTGAGGGCTATTGTCAGCCAAAAAAAATCCACTTGAAGTTACTAGTTTTCAAGACAGAAACTACCCCTGAACACCAGAGCTTGATTCAGCATACCTTTATTCCACCTGCATAAGTATTTTAGTTAAAACATTGCAGGGGTTGGGAGAAAGGAAAACAAAAAAAATCCTAACTTGTTTAGATGCTTCATAATTAAAGTGTCTCCAGATGCTTTTTCTTTATTGATTTCTTTTACTATGATTGTTGTCTGTGAGATGTAGCATACTAGAAAGCAAAAAGTAAAGGAACTTTTCTACTACCTGTTTTTTTCTCTGCTTTATGGTCCTGACAGCCTCTCTGCCGGACGTGACAGCTTATGTCTTATCTTAGCGGTGTGTCCTGGTTATCTGTGTTGTGTGCAAAGGCTTAGCATTCCACCCCTTTTTGCTTAATAAATTAAAGACTGGGAAGGAGTAACACTGTAATACTTGACCATATAAGGGAGGTGACTGTTTTAGTTCTGCTCCTTGCACAATATGCAGTTGAAGCCTTTTAAGGGAAGGTGGTGCAGACAGAGTGAAAACATCCAGAAGCAGAACATCTATTTCTTGTTATAGTTGGTGCCAGTGCTGGTGCTGTCATTGCTACTACTGTGAATTTCTCACAGTCTATTGCAGTTGCATAGACAAAAAGGAAAAGCGATGGGACTAAAAAAAAAAAAATTACAACCATTTGGTTCATGACTCTTCCATCTTAAGAAATAGTAAGAATGAAGAGAGAACTGTCCAAAGGTGAGATTAATTGTACTTCAGAAGTTGAAAAATGAAGTAGCAAAGAGCTCTCCAGCATCAGGAAGAAGAGACCAAAGAGAGAACAAGTGAAAATATCATGCAGTGAGAATGGGATAGGGACTCGGTGACTAATCAGGCAATGAATATGATGTCAATAAAGTTAAAAAATAGTTTGGTGTTTTTTGCAGAAGAAATTTGAATGTTGAAGAGGGTGCTCCAAAAGAATGAACCCATTAAATTTTGGGTCTGGTTGCAAGTACTCTTAAGGCAAAGTCTGTAGTATATGGTTAGAAAGCAGCTGACCCAGTATCTTTAATAAAAGGATAGCAGAATTGATGTAGGCAAACATAAATCATTTGTGTTGACCTCAGAAGTGTCCAGCGTGTTAGAAAAAAATCCAAGCAACTCAGGCAGTAAAATACCAAATACAAAGATTTGTAGGTTAAGGTTAGACTGTGTGAAGACTTACTTTCAGCTAGAGAAATCATTTTCTTGATAAATCAGATACAGGTCCCTAATTGAGATATATTTAATTCTTTGCATGGAGAAAGACTACAGAAGTAGCAAGAAAAATAGTTTCTGTTATTTTCAGTCAAATAATAGTCTTCTCTTTGAAATAAAATATGCTTCAGACCTAAAATCAAATGAGGCTTTTATCAGCTGGAGATTAGATAACACAGACTACTTCAGTGGCTAAGTAGAGATTTAGAAGACCTAGTGAGAAACCTTTTCCTTCTATAGCCGTAGTAACTCTGAAAGAAACCGTTACAGAGGTTTGATCTCTTATGGAATGCTGCTGTAACACACTATCCTTCAGTGGCCCACATGTCTGTCCTACAAATTCCTTCAATTCCTGATTGTTAGCGCCTGTCAGTGCTTACCCTTCTGCAGAGTAAGACTTGTTCTTCTCTGAATTACAGCACCTCGTTTACCTAAGTGCTGGCACCACAGAGGGGAGTAGGATTGAAAATAAATGTATCCATGGAACACCCATCAGTGTTTTGAAGCCTGTTCACCCAGGTGCCTATGAGCATCTTTCACGTGTCAGCTGATATCTTCAGGTGGTGGAAGATGAGAGATAAGGACATGCAATAGCTGCTTCTCTAGTGTTTCTTTCATGAATACCTATTTCTTCCTCCAAGTTAAGACTCCAGAATGCATGTGATGCTGCAGTTTACCCTAGAGAGCATTTCACCTACGATACAAAACTCTAGCCAGTCACTTACATGTTTACAAGTTCATGGGACCTGTCAAAGAAAGCCCTTCCCCCAGTGTTGTGACCTTTATCTTTGTGGTGAACAGGCATCCCAACTTTGGCAGGATAATTCTGTCTGATTGACTGATCTATTCTTGGAAGTTATAAGAGTTTCACTGGCATAAGAACGTCAGCTTGCCGCAGGCTGTGGCATCTGAACGATTTATATTCATCAGGATGTTTTTGTGGCATTGTAGAAATTAGGTTGGAGAAAACTTCCCTCTGACTCTTGTTAATGTAAGTCAGGGTAATTCTGGTGATGTCAGAGGTGTTTCGCTAGTGCAAAACCACCATATCTGGGAGATACCATCAATGATCACTTTGTTTCATTAGCCTATCTGTGAAAAACAGTCTGTTGTCTCTACTGAAAACTGAAATAAAGGTATCACAAAGATCTTTAACACTTTTAAATAATTTTTTTTAAAGGGAAAATTATCTTTTTACACAGTTTAAGCAGGCTAACATTTTTAGAATTCCAAGGAAAATAATCAGGACTATCAAGAGTCCTGCACCCTCTGTTTTCCTAGTTAGGTGACATGTAGATGGCTATGAAGTATAAGGAAGAAGACCTGGGATATTCAGTTGTGCCACTGTACGATAAGTAGTCCAGTTGCCTGATAAAGAAAGGTAAGTTTTCCATTAGTCTTTTAGGTCTTTCAGGAGTAATATTAGAACAAGCTGTTATATTTTTTTTCTGCCAGGAAATTTTTAAAATTCTAATCCTTATTATAAGGCTGTAATTATGTTCACTGTTACCTTTATTATGAACTGGCCAGCTCATGCTTAGGTGAGACTTACTGTAGAGTTCAAGAATTGGCTTAACATTCTATATTAGTACTAAACTCTCCAATAATTCTGTTTTCTAGAGATGAAAAAACTCAAACTGCTTTTCAGGGTTGCATTGTATGCATTCTCCTTATGTCTGAATAAAAAATGGGCGTTCGGTATAGGGTAGTGTGGGGCTAGGTCTTCAAAATAAAAATGACCGTGAAACTATGAAACAGCAGGAGGGTAAATTTAACTACATAACTGTACAAGAATTTATACTCTTATTTTAACTCATTTTGTTATCTCCACATTTAAAAGCATCTGCTCCTGCTTTTTTAAAATTCACAAACTATAGTTTTAAATACTGTGTGTAATTGCAAAAAGTACAGTCCACTCTTCTTTAACTTTTTCTCCTTAATTAGTATGTCAACATCCTGGGAACATAAATGCCCTTAGTTCTGATATGGGCAGACTAGCTAAGGTTATTCCAGGGTTATAACTAAGATTACCTTTCAGTTTAGTTCCAAATGTAAATACTCTGTTTCCTAGTCTAGCAAGGGGTAATTACTACTACACCCAGATTGAAGAAACTTTATTGTATAATCTCATTGATGTAGTGAGCACTTACACTTACAAAAGAAGGCAAGCAAGAGTAGTGTTTGAAGTCAGTCCCATTAAATGTCCAAGATGACAAGAACCAGAATGTCCATGGTTTGTTGTATTCTTTCTGCATAGTTCATACTCATGGAACATAAACACAGGTATATCAACTGTGTGGTTAGACATAAATGGAATGCCTTCACTTCAAATAGACTAGGAAGATGAACCTATTTATAGGGCATATATTTTCCCAGTTTTTATTTTGAATTGCTCTGGAAGTATTCTATCCATCAAGTCAGGCCTTGTAACAGCCAATATCTACAACATGAAAGCTCATAGCTTGAGGTGCTGCCCTTACAGGTGCACTGCTGCATCAGTATCTTATTGATGAGGTATTATACATATATAAGGATGTATAAAATTTACTCTGTTATGTGAGACCTCTGCATGATAGCTTTTCAGTACCAGTTCCAAGACACACTTCCTGAGAGAAGTAGTATCCTGTCTCATCAAGAGATCTCTTATAGACAAAACTCTTACCTACTTGACTTTACATATCTAACTCCCCAAATTTAGGGATTCTAGTGTAAGTATACAGAAAGAAGAGAAACTTAAGAAGCTGTACATACATAGTCTTGATTGAACTGTCCTGTGAAGGTACCTTGTTAAAAACATTGTAAAATGTAATTAATGAACCTGTGATGTGTTAGAGATAAAAATCCTTACTGTGATTCATCAGCAGTTCTTGCAGAATTGCAAGTTCCTGAAACCCTTATCCTAAGCATTTATTTGCCTAGCATCTATCAAGCCTGTCATGAAGCCATATGCTCCATTAAATAGCGCTGGAAACATTCAGTTCAGCAGTACACAGAAACTAATTTCCAGATTTTGGTCCATAGGGATTCTACCAGTCTCAACTGGAACTTCTTTAAAAAAAATCTGGCTTCTTGCTGTAGCAGTGATTGAAGGATCTGATTTAGTAATTTTGTCTATAAAAAAGCAGATTGGTAAATATAAAGTGAAAAAAAAGTTTTGGTAAATGAAGATTGGTTGGGTTTTTTGTTTTGGTTTGTTTTTTTTTTGTTTTGGTTTGGTTTTTTTTTACTTTTTCTCCACTGAAGTAATACCATTCATATTTTTAGTTGGGAAAGATGTAGATATAGGAGCATTAAAAATCCCTCCCCTTTCCCACGTCTAATCGCTGTTTTCCCTGGCTTTGAAGATCTAGTAATTTCACAGTCACATATTCGTTTCCTTCCTCTGAGGGTGTTTTCCTGTATTTTGCGTGATTATTTGTTTGATCTGATGCAGCATGTTATTTCTCAGAGTCTGTAGATTTGAGAATTTTTGCGACTTCCTGTGGGAACCCCCCTCATGTTTTCTGGGGTGATTTTTTACTTTGAATGTCTATAGGCTGCATAAAGGCACATTCTGCATTTATTGAGACTTCCAGTGATGATTCTTTATTTCAGAAAAATGTCAGTAAAAAAGGAGTATGCTTAATTTTCAGTGTACTTCTACTTACTTATTCTGTTAAAGTATTAAGAGCCAAAAACAACAACAAAAAAAGAAGATGCATGGAACCATCTGTCATTTTCCTGCTATACACTATTCATGCTATAAACTCTGTACAAAGTGGGCCCACATGCCAACAGAAACAACATTTGTGTTTTCATTGCTAGCCTAGTGCGTAGAAATCTTTGAAAACAGCTACAGCTTCTGGAAACTTTAGTGCCAGTAAAGGTAAGCCCATCCTAGGCTGTTTCTTCCCCAGCTAGAGGAATATAGAAAAGTGAAAGGGAAAGGATTTCCTTCTCCAAAAACTGTACCAGGATATGGCAGCAGTTCTGCAAGCAAACATATTCCAACTGTATTGTTAGGCTACCTCAAGAGAATTAGTTTTGCTCTTCCAGCATGTTAGGTATTGCCTTCTGGTTTATTGTTTTCTTTCTTTTTGGCAGTACAGCCCTGTTTCCAGCCTGAACTTACTGTCACACAGAGATTAAATTCTTTTACGTTCTTGATTTTTTGCAGAGTCTGTTCAGCTGTGCCCTGTGAAACCTCCTTTATGCGGCAGCATTTCTAAGGGTCAGTAATACATGTAGTGCCGTATAAACACAAGGAGATACATACCCACCCCTACCTCTAAAATAGAGGTATGAAATCTGAGTTAGGACTAAACATTTTCATAATACCGTTTTCTTCATGTACATTCTTAGCTCTTTTCAAATAAATATCAGCAATTCTTACTCTCTGTCATTTAAGAACCACTAATTTTAGATGTTATATACAAGTACAAAAAATGAACACCTAGGCTGAATAGGGAGAAACTTACATAGCAATGGGTATTCTTACATAAAGGAAAAGTTGATTTGGAGACTTTATAATAGTGCAGGCTAACAGTATAAAAATTTCAGACAGAATAATTAAGGGTTGAACTGTTGTGTCACCACTTATGGTGGTGAATGGAACTAAGTCCGGTTGATGGCTGGTAACTAGTGGTGTTCCCCAGGAGTCAGTACTCGTGCTGGTCCTGTTTAACATCTTTATCAATCATTTGGATGAGGGGATAGAGTTCATGCACAGTAAGTTCACAGACAATACCATCAGGCAGGAGTGTTGACCTGCTGGAGGGCAGGAAGGCTCTGCAGAGGGATCTGCACAGGCTGGATTGGGCCAAGGTCAGTGCTGTGAGGTTCAACAAAGCCCAGTGCTGGGTCCTGCCCTTGGGTCACAACAACCCCAGGCAGTGCCACAGGCTGGGGCAGAGTGGCTGCAAAGCTGCCCACAGGAAAAGGACCTGGGGGTGCTGGTGACAGCGGCTGAACATGAGCCAGGGTGTGCCCAGGTGGCCAAGAAGGCCAATGGCATCCTGGCCTGGATCAACAACAGTGTGGCCAGCAGGACCAGGGTACGGATTGTCCCCCTGTACTCAGGGAATGATACTAAGGTGTCCAGAGAAGGGCAGTGAAACTGGTGAAGGGTCTGGAGCGCAGGTCCTGTGAGGAGCAGGTGAGGGAACTGAGGGTGTTTATCCCAGAGAAGAGGAGGCTGAAGGGGGCCATATCACTCTCTACAACTGCCTGTAAATGTTGTAACCACGTGGGGGTCAATCTCTTCTGCCGCAAATCAAGTGAAAGGACAAGAGGAGATGGCCTTAAGTTGTGCATAGGGAGGTTCAGATTCCATATTAGGAAGATTTTTTTGCTGAAAGAGTGGCTAGACATTGTAATAAATTGCCCATGGAGGTGGTGGAGTAACTCTCTCAAAGTGTTCAAGAGGTATCTGGATGTGGCACTTGGGGTGATTATGGTGGTGCTAGGTTGATGTTTGGACTAGATGAGCTCTAAGGTCTCTTACAAGCTTGATGATTCTGTGATTCTGTAATTTAGATATATTTATGTACCAGGTTTGGAAGGGGTCAGTGCTGGCATATTTGGACCATTTATCCAACCTACTTCATGCTCTTAATTTAAGACAGAGAGATGTGCCATCCGAAAACAGGTGTCTCTCTGTTGATCAGAAAGGTGACTGCTTTTACCTTGATACTTCTAGAGAGATTATGTTAAGTGTGTTGAGTCCACCTTTGATTGATCTGTTTTGCTTTGGCTTGACTGGAGTTAAAATTAAGTAAACGGTCTCACTTCAAGAAATGTTCTTAGGTATGATGGTTGAAGCAGTCCTAGGGCCCCTGGTAGTTGGTCACTTTGCTTCATTGTATCTTAATTCTTACTTTCCATATTATAAAACAGTTGGTTCTGAAAATCCTAGGCACACAGTGAAAACCAGCAAATATAATTAGAAACAAGAAGATTGGTAATACTCATTCTGCATAAATCCTATCTTGGAATTTAGAGTTCTGTAGAGTTGTTGGGTGGGTTTTCTTTCTTTCTTGTTTTACATCCAAGAAAGGGTTTTTTTCATTATAGTTTATAATGGGAATTTTTACCAGTTAACAAGCTGGGGAAGAGAATGCACCTCCAGCTTATAAGGTAGCTAATTTTGGTTCTTGAAAATACTGGCACATCACTCACATAGTGGGAGAGTTTTGTCTATTACATAAGAGGAGACAGGGAAAATAAGTTCAGATTCAGGTTGAGACTGGGGAAGGTTTTTAAAGAACGTACTGCATAATGGAAGCATTCCTGTATTGTCTTGTCTTTGAACACATTACAAAAAGTAAAAGTATCTTTCAAACATTTTGACACTGACCACCTGTATCTTGTAAAGGAAGGTGCTTCAACACGATACTTTAATTTCCATTAAAATACTAGTATAACAAAACTGCTCATCCTTACATTATGTGTTTCTTGCTAGTAAGAAGAGAAAGATACTGGTAAAGCCTATTGAACTGAGATCCTACATTTTCCAAAATACTACACTTAATGTATAAACATACCTGGGTTCTGGTTGAAGTTAGGTGCTGAGACAAGGATCAGTTTTGAATGGTGGTGTTGATCTGTTCTTGGTTTTGGATTTTTGTTTTTACTTCTAGCCCACCTGTCAGGAGATGTAAGGAGGCCAAAATATTCCTCAATTGACCTCAGACCGTATGTAAAAAAAGCACTGTCTTAATCATGTGATGTTTTATTGTATGTTTTCCAGAGTGGCAAAAGTAATGAAGGTTCCTGTGTATGAGACACCAGCAGGATGGAGATATTTTTCCAATCTCATGGACTCTGGACGTTGTTCCCTTTGTGGTGAGGAAAGTTTTGGCACTGGTAAGTAATACATAATCAAAAAGTACCACAGACTTTAATTTTTTCCTGGATGCCTCAAGTCAAACCAAAAGAATCAGCAAATTAGCTCTGTCTCGTGCTGAAACAACTGTCTGTTGTTCATATCTTGAGGTTTGTCTTATAAGTGTGGTGTCCAGCACCTTGAGGCGTGAAAAATGTGGAAAATGGATATTGAGAAGTGGGAAGCAATCTTACTACTGTCCAGACAGCTTCTGGAGGTGCCTTGCACTCTGTTCTGACTTGGACATAAGTCAGACAATCGTCATTGGTTCCACTGCAAGTCTTTTCACAGACTGCAACGGCATTTGGAGGGATTTTGCCTCTATGGGAGCCACGTTTTTTCCTGATGTGATTAGATGTACAAAGTATGAGGATTGGTGTATCTGATAGTACATCTAAACAAAACTGTTGCAGGCATCCCTTTTTTGGAACATCACAGTTGCTCAAGTGTCAGATAAATTGCTCAAGTGTCATGTTACGTGTCAGCATCTGTGTTTTCCCTCGGTATTTCTCCCTTATCTGTCACAAGAACCAATCAAACAATAGAATGCAGAATGAATGACAAAATTGAGCCATCAGAAATATAGTATTGATAGTAAGCATTAGAGCAAATAATTGAACTATGTAGTCTGTAAATCTGCACAAATGTGGTTTTAGTTCATGAGAATAACTATAAATTTCAGAGTGTTTCTTCTTTTCTTTCCTGGATTCTGGCACAGAAATTCTTCCTTCTTATTTATTAGTAGGGCTATATTAGAAGTCTTTTTGAAAAAGCACAGACCAGAATTACTTAATAATTTGCCTGGCTAAGAGTTTATTCGATATTTCGATATGAGTTCTGGGGAGTTCTTTATTTTGAGTGTGTAATTCCTTGGCTGCAGCTCTTCATAGAAAATTAGTTACCATGCAGTGAAACTTGATTACAAATTTCATTTTGCTTTAATTGACTTACGTCAAGTATTAATTTTGTTGGTTTGGGTCAGTTAGAGCAGAATGCTGCTTTTTTGAAAATGAGGATACCTTTAAGCCATAGACATGCCACTTCATTTGTTATCTTGTTGTTTACTGTATGGATCTGAATGGGCTATGATGGAAGAACAAAAATATGTTCAATTTCTTTGGGTCTTATATGTAAAAAGGAAGAGAATTTAAATTAATAATGAATGTTAATTTTCTTTTTGTTGTCAATGGGAACCAATGTACCATGATTAGCAAACTGTATGCCTTCACTATTTGCTGTGATTGGCACAGGTTTATATTGCCTTGAATGTATCTATTGAATAGATACTTCCTCTGCAGGGTGCTCTGTGAGGTCATTGAGAGAGCTGTAATTTGGGGAGAGCAGGGCAGGAAGATCTTGTATATTTCAGAATGTACTGCTGTTTGTTGTGGTGTGTTGTTGAGCTGTATCTCCATTAACCCATGAGAGGTGTGAACTGCGGTGTTTTTAGTTTTCACTGCTTTTTAATACTTTTTCACTGGGCCAGTTATGTACCCCCATTCCTTCTAAATACTGAAGTTTGTCTTGCTCATGCAAAACCAGATAATTTCATGAAACTTGGGTGGGTCTAGAGACATCAGTATGACCTCATTAGCACCCAAATTATTTGAAAAAAACCTCCTGGCTTCATCATCATGCTGAAGAAAGCTAAGTGTGGTTTTTAACTGGAAGGAGCTTGCAAGAGTTTTGATAATGAGTTCCTATGGGTTGAAGTGTGTCTAGATACCTTAGCCCACAGAGTGCAGCACCTCCTGCTGCATGCAGGCCTGTGTGTAGAGGTATGTAAAACAAACAGGAGTGGCCTCTCTGTGCCATATGCCATGACAAACCACTGCCACAGATCTGTCTCCGCTTGGGAAATTAGTCTCCTACACAATCTTCATCTGATGATGTTGTGTATGACTGTTTTAGATGCTGATGTCTGAGAGAGAAGGGAGGAATCACTGGTTGCTTAGCAGAAGCGATGTCTTCTCTGAGGAAACTTGCCATTTAAATTTTATGGTGCAGTTATAAAAAAAGACAAACATCAAATTTCCCTTTCACATTGCAAAAGCATGTTCAGGTCTTGCTAAGAAGGCTGTCCCAAGTACCGGTGGACTTTAGCCCTGGAGATTAGTCACTCAGAAATAAAAATAAAGTGTTTTTATCTACAGTAACAGTGAGGACATTGTGATCTCTGTTGGTCTAATTTTATTATCCTGAGTATCTGATAGTGGTTGAATTTGGGAAGAGGAACACTCATGGAGGTCAGGGAAGTGCCTCTAGGGTTTGGCTGTTCTAGATAGGCAATAAAATTACCCTAACTTCTCTCTTCTCTTGCCATTGACTTTTTTCTTTGCTTGTATCTTTCTGTAAGGCCTTAAAACAATTGCCTGCCTAGCCTGCACTTCCTGCCTTCCAAATTTGCAGCTCCAGCTCCTGTCTCCTGACCTCAGACTGGCCTCGACACTCCTTAGCACTCTGTGTTCCTTATATGAATCTGGTTCTTCTATCCTATCACCAATTCTTCAGATTCCTGATAAATGCTGTCTGTTGTGAATGCTAAGGGTGCTTGAACAACATCTTGCTAGCCAGCATGGAGAGCTGGTCTGCAGCACTATCTCGGCATTCCAGTATGTTCTGATCAGATTAACTTCGTTGTACCTGCAGCAATTCAGTGCAGAAAGCCTCTTGACCTCCAGTTTTATCCAATTCCATCTAAAGGCAAATCTGGACACTTGAGATTCGATCCCATGGGCATCCAGAGAACTTGAGCACAGGGTTTAAATTCCTCAGTCTCTGTGTAGTTGCTGTGTAAAAAATTATGTGACAGAAAGAGATTTCCTAAAGATGTTGTGGAGTCTCCCTCGCTGGAGATATTCAAGAACTGTCTGGACACAACCCTGTGCCATGTGCTCTGGGATAACCCTTCTTGAGCAGGGAGATTGAACTGGTTGCCCTGTTCAGTCCCTTCCAACCTGACCCATTCTGTGATTCTGTGATACTTATGGGGCAATTATGCGATGGCTGTGATGTTTCTCACTGCCTCAATTTCCTTACCATCTTTCAATTCAGTGCAGCTGTCTGAAATGTGTCCTCATATGCCAGGAGGTTTATTTGTAAAACATGGTCTGGTTTGTAGATGACCAGTACTTTAGCAATGTGAGCTGTTTTTAGCAGTAAATATTTACCTTATTGCGAATCTTTTAGTAATGTCCTAAGCTGTGTGACCCTCACATGTTTCTACCAGTATTGGGCATTTGAATCAATTTTACAGCTTTTGCCCAATCATATCTGTTTAGGGAACTGAAATTTGGCACTTCTTTATCTTTCAGCACAGAATATTTATATAGCTGTACGATACAGTGATTGGAGTGGGAAACTTACTGCTTTGTGTGAGAGGAAGGAGTTTTAAAAATCCACCTTCTGTCATCAAGCTGCATTGGAAACCAATTGCTTGTGTACCCAGGTAATCCAGCCCAGCTGGAATTTCCGAGTAGTACAGAGCCCTGGTTTTATAACATAAGGGACTTTGCTCTGGCAAGTAAATAAAAGCAAATTTTCTGCTATAAAAGGAGAAAAGATGTTGAAAACATCCCATACAGCTGTATTTCCCAAACTTGTTTTCTGGCAGCTGATCTTGGAGCTCAACCAATGCTTTAAAAACTTCTTCCATTTTTGTAGCAGTGTGGGGAGCTTGTCAAATGAGGTTAGTAGCTTTCTGGTTCTATGACTAATGCCCAGCACACAGTTCAAAGGAGGGCCTTAGCAGCAGCACTTAGTTTCTAAATTTCATCAGCAAGCTATTAATCAGGATTAGAAGAACCGTGTGGCTGATTTATCTCTCTGCAGTTTAAGCCATTTCAGTAATTGCTACAACTTTCTTAAATTTGCATGCTTCATCTCCAGATTTCCAGATTGTATTGACATCAACCCCCTTCTCCTGCAAGATTATGTGGAACAACCTAGTGGAGAATATAAAAATGTGCTATTGGTGAAATGAATGAAAGCTCAAAAGAGCTGTTTGGTGGTGTCTGTTGCAGTAATACAAATCTAAAATAATCTCATTAACTTGAATAAATTATCAGATCAGAATGTCCTTAAATCTCCATTTGCCTAAAATACCGTTAAGTTTCAGACTGCTGGATTATAAATTTGTGAGACTCAAGTATGTGCAAACAAAATGATTTGTTGTGAGTTTGTGTACTCCTGTGATTTTCTTGTTTTAAAATCACATTTAGAGAACGCAGTGATAGACAGGGATTACTAAACTAGGGAAAAGCAATTACCTTTTATTCATGCGTATGACCCACAAAGCTTGCTTTCCCTATCAGAATTGGATATCCCAGATACAGACAAAGATAGACAGCTTTCAAATAGTAGAAAAATCATAATATGAACATATTTGCATGATCTTACTTTGTTTCTCAAGCTACTGCCTCTGAAAACTTTCTTCAGTTTAAAACTGTGTAAGATGAGTACTTCTCTGTTAATGGGAACATGCTCTGAGAGTTTTTCCCGGGTTGTTTACTCTGAGTCTGGACATAGCAATTTACTGTAGTAAAAAATAACTTTTGCTCCTGTTATATGGAGAAATAACAAATTAACTTTAAAAAAAGTTGTTGAAACACTTGCAGTTATCATGATTTCCCTTACCAATGGAAAATTAAATATAAAGCATTAGTCTTAAAAAACATTTGTTGCCTCCTCTGTTCTGTTGTCTTTTTCTACTTCAGCTCATTAAACAGAATCAGGAATTCCTTAATTCTGTGATATTTCAATTAAAAGTAGCACTGAGAATCATACTGAGGTTACTCGGAGCCCCTATTGCAATTGGGGAATATAGTGTTGCAATTTCAGGAATATAGAGCTGCGAGGCACTGTAACTGCTGGTGGTCAGGCTGTTCCCAGCCTGGCTCGCAGGTAAACGGGGTCCGATGCCCGCGTGAGCTAGCGACTGAAGGATTGATGGTAACTGAGGTTTGCGTGCCTCAGTTTACCAGTGCAGCCCAACGCCATCCCAACAGCATGTAGGTATGCTGTAGCCAGCAGCAGAAGGTATGGAGAAAAGAGTGGAATCTCTGTTAGATGCATTCCAAGTTTATTTTCTCCTGCCCTCGGGAGGGCAGGGGCCAGTTAGCTTGAAGGGAGGCTAAACAGAGAGACCCCGGTTGTTCTCTTGCAGGCAGTTTTAAGCTGTTACATCATGAGGTAGAGATAACAGAATTAACCAATCTTCGAAGAAGGTACATGATAGTAAACCAATAAAGACCTCTCAGGGGAGGAACAAAAGCAAACTAACAAATAACAAAACAGCTGGAGGGTATTTCAAACCACGCTGGCCTGTTACAGGACTTGAAACTTCTGTGAGTGACATGCAAGGGGTATGTTGCTATGCTATAGGATAGCAACAAGGCACTTCTTCCTTCTTCCTTTTTCACAGGACAGATGTGCCTCTGCAAATTCATTGGATCTGTGAAGCAAAGAATGATGTTAGCTGAACTGAGGCAGCAGAATAAACTCCCTCCCTAGAGTCTCTACAATGTGAGCTGGGCTGTGGACTAAGTTAAGAGAGAGCACACAGATGTTGGTAGATGAAAATCAGAGTAACAAAATTGCAGTAATAGATTTTAATTTGCTGAAAGAAGGAAGGGCAATATATACAACAACGTATGCTGACGGATGAGCTCAGTTTCCCTTCTGTTAAGACTAACAAACTGAAACGCTTCCTGGGCACACAGGATTATTGTCCCTGTACTCGTATCAGGCTAGCATTTGTAATTGTGACTTTTGATTCTGAAACAGTTGAGTTGCTTCTAGCTATCCAGACTTTTGTCTGTGGATTACTACCTCCCACTTCTTTCTCTTTCCGGAGAAGCAACAATTTCTGTCCTCTGAGGGACATGCAAGGACAGAGCATATGCCAAATCTGCTAAATGTATGTGAAGAATAATATATTCAGCCCTCCTTATACAGATTTATGAGCTTAAGCCGTACCAGAACAAAGCTGAAAACAGAGCAAAGAGCTCTTCAGAAATGCTTCTGTCCATGTTTCACTAGAACATTTTGGTTCAATGAAATGTATTTGAAGTGTTTGCTACATCAGAATGCATCTCTTTGGTGTTCTGCTTAGCCTGTTTCTCCATTGACATGATGTATAGACCATTTTGCTGAATGGCTTTTCACTGTATGATTTGCTGGCCTGCAGTCTGCAGTGTTATGTAGCAGGAGAATAAATGGTCATTCATACTGGAACAAATTGCTGAGGGGTTAAGCTAATTTCCATGTCTCCACTTCTTGCTGGTGTCTGTTGGGACACTTAAGCCATTTAAGTGGCTGGTGATAATCGGCAACAGAAATGGATTTTTAGGCGAAATGGCATTTTTTCTGTGCTAAGGATGAATGGCTGAAAGGAGAGGCAGGCCGGTTAAGAAGGAAAGCAGCAGCCATGTTGGGGTGAGCCTGCTGTTACCAGGGCGCTGCCTGGCCCTCTGGGGCTCCCCCACTCTGCCCAGGAGCAGCACCAGGGCCATCAGCCCCTGCCCCAGCAGTGCTGCAGCAGGGCCGGTCTCCAGCTCCCCACAGCCCTGCCGTGCCTGGCCAGGGATCCCCCAAAGCCATGCCTGCCCGTGCTCCCACTTCCTGGCTGGCCTTGCCCTATCCCCAGTCCAAGGCAGTGCCTGCTGCCCGGAGCTGGGACTGTCCTGGTGCCTCCGACTGCCCTGCTGTGGGGGCAGTGGGACTGGGACTGGGACAGGCCCTGGCTGCTCGTGCCCTGCTGCTCGAGAGAAGCCCTGCTCTTCCCAGTCCTCTGAGCGTCCCCAGCCCCCGTGGTGACATGATGACTTTTCCTGCTGTTACCAGAGGAGCAGTGTTTGCTGGGGGGGAAGTGACAGCTCTATTCTAGATTTCTCCTTTGGTGGCAGGGGCAGAAGCCTGCACCATTATCTGGGAACAGACTCTTGGCTTCGGTGACAATGACTGTGACTCTGCTGTCTGCTTTGCCTACAAGTAAGCTGACTTTATTATCCATAGGACATACTGCTGGTGTTCCTGTAGAAGATATCCTTAAGGTGATCTAGCATATTACTGCAACGAGGGAGTAGAAGAGGTGAGAGATGACCTTTAAGGTCCCTTCTAGACCAAACAATTCTATGATTCTATGACCTGAGTGTCTGAAGGACTGACTTTCTGTAGAGGGACATTTGTTTTCATTTCTTATCTGAAGCTATTTGCAAAGCTTGGAGAGCTCATAAATAACCATGCCCTTTTTCTTCTGACCGATTGGCACTCCATGCTTTGACAGCACCCAGTACTGGAGCTGGGAACAGAGTAACCTGGGGCTCCTCTTGCAGCAGCTCCTCAAGCACCAGCCCTCAGCTCTGGCTGTTGTAATAGGAGACTGCTGTTGTAGCAGAGAGGTCGCAGATTACAGATCAAGGTAGATAACAAGTGGCAGAAAAGAGATATTCTTACTATCATGACAGCTACTTTGCAAATGTGAAGGCATGTTACTGTCTCAGCTCTTAAATGCATCTACAGTGTTGATGTCCTTGTCTTCTGTAATGCCTAACGCATAGACATAGGCATAATCTTCATGCAGATCTTTATCCTAGTCAACAAGTGTTCAGTAATCATTCCTACTCAACTTGAATATTGTGCTGAATAGTAATTTGCATTTATTTAGCCCTGTGGCAGTTAAGTTAATGTCAAGATTAATGTTAGATTCAGGGTGTTGAGGTTGAATGTAACACAAAAAGTGGAAGTGGCAGGCAGATTTGTGGCAGACCCAGGACAATGGCCTCTTAGAAAATCTGTATGACCAGAGGCTGCTACCCTGATTGTTGCTCTCACCCGGGAAGACAGACTGCAAGTTCAAGGCAACAGCAGTGATTGGAAGACTGAACCCTCGGAATCATGGTGTCGGTCAGCACATCTTGTTATTTTCCTTATATGCCTTTAATATGTTGACAGTTTTTCACAGGATTAACAGCTTCAGTGCATCAATTTATATTATGGGAACTGTCTTCTGCCAGTAGCAAAACACAGCTGTTTTGACAGATGACTGTGTGGACCTTACATGCTGTTATGTAAAACCAAGCTCTGCAAAGCAGTCCTGCTGCAACAGGATTTTTGTGTTTGCGGAAGGAGAGTATTTCAGAAAACACGTTTTCAGCCTAAGAGTTTTTAGATTCCTCTCTGGTGGATTTTATTGAGTATCTTCTAAGGACGGATAGTTCAACTGGTTGCCTCCATAATCAGTAGGTACTTCATGCAGTAAACAAAACTTCTGAATTATTGCACTTGCTTTGTACTCATGGTTTCAATAATGTGTGATGACAGAAAACCATAAGGCTGCAGCTAACAAACTTTAACCAAATCTAGTAGTATTATGCCAGAGCAATGGCTACATGTTTGATGCCTCTTCAAGTTTCTTGAGTCTTATACTTTATTGAGTATTAGCTTATATAATTGCCATGAATATCTACTGAGTGCTAGGGTTCTTGGATCTTCCTTGGATCTGAGACTCACATGTTAAATGATGTGGGGTAGTCCAAAACTGTTCCGAGTTTTCATTGTTGGAACAATTTCTCTCTTCATAAATACCTTCATAAAACCTATGAAGGGATCTAGATTGGAGCATCCAAACATCTTTACCACTGAGAAGTATGGAGAAATACAGAAAAGGGAACAGTCCTCTCTGGTTTACTTGGGGGTTTTTTTCTCAGGAAAAAATCTTTTTAAGTTCTTAGTTGTTATCGTGATGGGAGGTCATGGACATTATGGAAATCTGCAGTTTTTATGGAATGGGGAAGTTCTTTCTCTGCAGCTTGACATCTGCAGATGAATGTCTGCAGAGATAAGGAGATGGTGTTGAACTCCACTCTCATAAAGGAGAACATTCTGTCTCATGGCTGGGGTTTGCATATCTAGCCCAGTTCTGGGAAACAGTAGCAGAGGTGTGAAAACACTCTGTATGTCAGTGAGCAGGAATAATGACTAAAAATGTTTTCATTCTGCTACTGTTTCTATTCAAATACTTGTACATATTTTTATTTAACCTTAGAGGTATGGGCTTTGTCATGCATAAATAGATCACATTTTAAGCATTAGTTTGGTTTTCTGTCTGGAACATATCCGAGGTGCTGGGGCTAGTACTATTGATTACTGTTATGTGACATAACACAGTTAAATGAGATATTTGCCCAGTCTCCTTACCTTGTTTTCTGATTTGCAGTGATACCAAATAATGTGCTTAATGCCTGTCTCTTTAGGGTCTGACCACCTTCGAGAGAAAGATGGACTGTGGGCTGTGCTAGTTTGGCTTTCAATCCTAGCAGCTCGAAAGCAGAGTGTGGAGGAGATTGTCAGAGATCACTGGGCAAAATTTGGCCGGCACTACTACTGCAGGTGAGAAAAATGAGGAAAAGGCACTTATGCAGCTGATAGGAGAATTCTGCTACAATCATTGCTTGTTTAGATGTGCTTAGCTGCACTTAGGTGTGCATTTTCTGTGCCTACAGGATGAAAATCTGCCACAGATTATCACTGTTTTGTAGACAGGTTTTTCCAGAGGAGTGTCCGAAAAAGGAGCTATATGTTTATGTTACTGCTAGCATATAAGTAATTGAATTTTTTAATATTGAATAGCAGAAATATTTGAATTATTTACTTGTGGAATGTATAGGTGCAACTTGTTACATGATGTTGAAAAAGAAACATAATTCCAGCAAGATTTACTGCTGCATTTTTTTCTCTAAGTGCCTCCATGTGACAGGGTTTTAGTGAGAACTGAAACCTATGCCTGCTTCCAGTTTAGGATAACTCCTCCAAAGATACAAACATTTACTTATTTTTATTAAAGTCTCAATATGGTGAGTTCTAGCTGTCATTTTCATCTTCGCTTCTGCCTCTTTCTCTATCCAGACTTAATCCAGAGCAGTTTTCAATTTGTAAGGTCTTTTGCACACAGCTATTCCTCAAAACTTCTAGCAAAATTTTCTCTATTTCACTTGTCTGTTGAGCACTGCACTGATTGTGTCATTAAGTTTTGAAAGCTAGCTGTGTATTGGTGATGTTTTCTATGCTGCTTTAGAAACTGCATTTTCTAGATGCTTTCTGTTGATTTAGAGTCAGCTGGCCAGTGTAGAGCTGTAGTTGCACACATGTAATGGTTAGATTGCACAGGACTTGCATGTGTGTGCTGGTTTCATTTGCAATCAGTAGTTCAGTGGTACACTTCTGATTTTTGAAGTAAGCAGTAAATTGCTAATTTTGAGTATACACAGTTCTGTGAAAGCAGAACTCTTTTCTCATCTCTGGGGATTTACTTTCTGATTCTACTTTTTTTTTGATACATGTACAAGGTTTGATTACGAAGCACTGGAACCCAGAACAGCGTATTTCATAATGAGAGACCTGGAAGCTTTGATCACTGACAAATCATTCAGCCATCAGCAGTTTGCTGTGGGTAACAACATCTACAGTGTGGAAAGAACAGACAGCTTTGAGTACGTAGATCCTGTGGATGGCACTGTGACCAAAAGACAGGTATGGCCGTAGTGATGGTTTTGCAGCTGTCATATTGTCTCCAACAGTGTTGTTTCTAAAGTTCAACTGGCAAGACTGTCCATTTATTTATGGGACGGTGTTTCCTTTGCTGTGATAGATACTGCATTTCCTACTTAAGATTAGCTCAGTCTGGATAAGATAATCCACCTTTAGTTTATCTTGCACTTGCTGCACGTAACTCGAGACAACAGTGTCACGGTGAACATAGGATGGGATGAAGTCCCTGTTGACAGCAATGCATGTGGAGGGAGGGTTCCTTTTCTGGAACAGTGGAAAATGTCATATAGGAAGAAGGGCTTTCCTTTTTCTGTTTGCTATCTGAAATCTCCACTGGCTATACATTACAAAAAAAAAAAATTTTCTTGTTCTTGGTGACTGACAGGATTTACATAACTGAGGTGCAATATCTAAATACCTATTGTATCCAATAGCATGCAGAAGACTTTAGAAGGTTGTAGCCTATGTGGGCACATTTGACTTCCCTAGCCAAAATCATAATTTCCTTCTGGACTCTGTCTATACTGAGATTCCTTGGTTATCAAGAACTGCAGTTCAACCTGAGCCTTCAGTGTTTGGAAATTCATGATGTGCTCAAAAGTAACCAGGTACTTTTACCAGCTGTAAATGTATATTCAAGTATCTTGAATGTGAGCTGTGACTCCTATTAAAGTTTGTCCTGATTTTATGCTATTTATATTTTTATGGTCCTGGTTTCTCTGGTTTTTAAATTATTTGACCTAAACAGACCCTAGCAAATGATATTACAAGCCATTAAAACTACTGTCATGCCATTCTGCTCAGAGTCTTTATAGTTTCCATTCATCATTGCATCCAGAAAATATAAGCAGCCCATCTGCCACTGAGCTACTCTCTTTTTGCGTATTACTACTGAAACAAGATATGAGGATATTGTCATATCCAAGTCCAGTGGAAAATTACAGGCACGGCAGACTTGTGACCTTTGTAGCTTAAAAAAGCAGCTTGTGAATTTTCATTGCGCTTTTCTTTCCCTTAATTTTTTCATCCAAAGCACTTATTCTGTGTTGAAATATAATTGCTAATCATATCACCATGTACCACAAACAGAAAAACATGACTTGGCTTGTTTTCAGACGGACTCTGAAAGGGACCCTATAAAACCAGAAAGCATGTCTTTTCATAGGGAGAAGCTCTTATTTATGCAGAGTACAGTTCAACCAGTTTGTCCTTTGGCAAGGACACATTCCTAGCTTCATGTGTCTGCAGCCTCAGTGGGATTCTCCAAGCACAATAAAAGTGGAGAGGATATTGATCTATGCAAATGAAACAACGGTTCACTGCTGCCATTTTCCTCAGGTAGCTTGCTCATCATCTAAATGCAGATATCTCTTTCAGACTATCATAGCCTTCATGGGGATTTTTCAGCTAAGTGTTCAGGAACATGTTCCAAGTTTTGTTCCCCAGTACGTAGGGGAGAGAGATTTGTATTCAGTGCAACTGCACTGTCTCATGAATGAGAAGCTGGCTACATGATAATTATTCAGTGTTGATAAACAACATACTCAGAAAATAAACACAGCAATGAGAAAATAAGCAGCAAACAATACACACAGTCTGTTGCTTCTAATTAATTCTGTCTCTTGAAACCCATTAATATTGTTTATCACAGTGCAATAATAAGACTTAAAATTAAATGAAACATTCTGTTGTTCTTGAAGACTTTTAATTTTTAAAGCTGTACTGTGCTTTTGCACACATAAGCACATAACAGTGCTACTTCTGAGGGTCCAGTAAGCCAGGAATGGGACCAGTTGCATTTTTGTGTGAAATTTGAATTATAAGGATGAGAGGTACAAGTTGGCCATTATACTAAGAGACAAAAGGCTCCAGGGAGACCTTATTGTGACCTTTCAGTACTTCAAGGGGGCTTGTAAGAAAGATAAGGACAATCCTTTTAGCAGAGCCTGTTGCAGTAGTACTAGTGGTAATGGCTTTAAACTAAAAGAGTAAATTCAAAATAGATATAAGGAAGACTTTTTTTACAATGAGAGTGGTGAAACACTGGAACAGGTTGTTCAGAGAGATGGTGGATGCCCCATCCCTGGAATCATTCAAGGTCAAGTTGGATGGGGCTCTGAGCAACCAGATCTAATTGAAGATGTCCCTGCTCACTGCAGTGAACATGATGACCTGATGACATCAGGACTGAATGACCTTTAGAGGTCCTTTCCAACCCAAACCATTCAATGATTCTGTGATTATCAAACAATGCTTTATATGATGCTAAAGATGTTTTGGCATATATCCGAGGAAACAAAGATTTTACTTATGTTTTACTTATACTTTAGAATATTGGCACACTCTGTTTTTAACATCATTGTCTTGTCAAGCTGCTGATAAAACTGGAAAAATAAAATGCATCTCCTTTAATTCTCTTCTCCCACTTTTTGGTTTACTGCCCTTTAAACAAAAGTAGTGAGGATCTTAGTTTGTGCAGTAGACCTTTGTCAACAGAAGGACTAAGGGGAAGAAAAGTTCACTGGCTCATTAGAGGTCACAGTTAGTCTAAGGGTACCATTTGCATAAAGAGAACTAGAATGGGTATTAGTGCACAGCTGATAGAATATTGCAACACTACAACTATTTATCTGTGCAATTTAGTCCTCTGGCCTTAATGGCCTTCCTGTACAGAAACTGTGGATCCAAGTATATGGTCTGTGGTCTGTAAAAAAAAGTGTTCATATATGCAAAAAGAGGGGAGGAGAAAAGAAAAAAAGATGTGACGATGGGAGCAAAGAGCAAATTTTTAGTTAATTAATAAATTTATCAATCCTCTTTATTGTGCACACAGTTAATGTGCATTAATTAGTGTACTTGAAATTAATTAACACTTTAGGTTTTCCAAATTGTATGACAGACTTATTGAAATTCTTGCAGTTGTATATTGATGCATGGGGGGTAGCAACTGGTCCTGTCTTTTGTATTCACTACTGACAAACCATTTTTTGATCCAGGGATTCTGTAGGTGTTTCTTAGGCCACTTATCTTTAGTGATCTTACACCTATTTCTCAGGCCACTGATTTTGTGCTCTGCCACACAGAGTAAGAGCAAATCAAATAAAAAGAATAAAAACATCAGTAAGCGAGTATTTGTTATGAGGAGTGGGAGGGAATGCACAACATCATTTCTAGTCTTCAGAGGGTAAAAAATAGTAATGAATGAGTCGTCCAAAATTATGGGGAAAGAAGAATGGCATCCAAATGACTCTTCCTTTCACTTTTATTTTGAAGCAGTGAATGGCGATTTGTAAAGGTACTGCCACCTTACGTATATGCTGTTCCTCCTTCTTTCACAGGGGCTGCGGATTATTTTTTCAGATGCTTCCAGACTCATCTTCAGAATGAGTGCTTCTAGTCATGTGAGAGCTACTCTGCGGATCTATGCAGAGAGTTATGAAAAGGATCCTAGCCAGCACAACAAGGAACCACAGGTAATGCAACAGCATTGCAGTAAGTCAGTAAGTAAAGCACTACCTCTGTAATCGCAGTGGCTACAGGTTTTCATCTTTGATCAGAAGCAACACTCAACGCTTTGACCCATGTACTGTGTTTGTTGATTATTTTCCTAGTCTTGTAAATGTACGCCTTTTGAGGAAGGACCAGCAGTTTTAATATGCATTAGTGTAATATCTAACACAACAGGAATGTTAAGGGTTGAGATGCCTCATGTTAAATGCTGGGCAATGACTTCAAGTCTATTAAGAGAAGCCATTCTAGTTTGAATTTATTTCGGAATTTTTTTAGAGTTGTGATCTGACCTATGGAACAGTATTTTAGAAAGAAGATAACCATTTTTCAAGCAGATTATCTGAGAGCCACTTAGGGCCTCCCAAGGATTCCTCACAATCAGAGTACAGTTAGGAAATATGGATACCAGAGTCTAAACAGGGTAGGGATTCCTTGTAAGGGAAAGACTTGCAGCTGTCTAAGAATTCTCTCATCATAACCAGACATTTTCCTAAGGAGAGTGAAGGTTGAGAGAAAATTGCTGGATTGTCCAGCAGATGCCTTACACAATTAATAAAATAAATCACACTTCACACTCTCAGATTCTTCCCAGTAAATGTTCTTTATGCTGTTATATACAAGAGAGGACTAAGGATATTTCGTGGAAAAGAGGTTAAGCATTTGGCTTGTAGTAAATCAAAACCCTGTAGTTTTTAGTCTTGTTGTGTGTTCATGACTGGAATGCAAATACAAATCTACCAAAACATATATGCTATCGAATGAATTTGAACCCTAGGTAAGGGTTTGATGTTTCTCTCTCACCAGATTCTGACCATAAACTTAGTTTGTTTCTTCTTATGCTATTAAACAGTCATGTATCAATCACGAAAAGTGCATCAGTTGTCACAGAAATGTTGCAGAGTCCATGCTTGCAGATATGATCTATTAAATTTATTTACTTTTTTTTTAAGTAACAGTTTGCATCCTCAGTAATTTCTTGGATAGAATATTTAAAATGTTAAAGCTCGAACAGAGCAAAGGACCATATTTTAGCAATTTTACTGTTTTTCTGTGTATCTAGCTTTGCCCAGCTAGCAGGATCATTAATGTATTTTGCCTGGGGAGGAGCACTGCTACAACTCCATTTGCACTTGTTGCTATACTGGGTTTACATGGTAAAGTTTTGGTATCTGGGGGCTGCAGAGGTGACTTCAGTGAGAAGTTGCTAGAAGCTGCTTCTGTGTTTAAAAGAGCCAGTTCCAGATGGCTCCTTGAGGGACCCACCACAGGCCAGAGCTGTAGCCCCCTGTGATAACATCCTTAAGCAGGGTAATAAACCCTCTGCGCAACAGCAGCAGGGAAGGGAGAAGGGGGGATACTTGTGAGAAACAACTCTGCGGGCACCATGGTCAGTGCAGAATGGCGGGGGAGTGATGGGGCAGTTTGGTGGGCATTTGACAACCAACCAAGGTCAATGCACCACCGTTACATCAAATTTTGTTACAGCACAGATTGTTTATCAGTTGTGATTGCACTGACCATTTTAAATATGCTTCTTTGTGCTATGCAGGTAAGGCATAGATGAAATGAAAATAAGTCACAGTAAGAGACAGGCTATGAGTTGATTTTAGAGGTTTGAAGTGGACTTAGAGTAAGCTTATGATACATAATCAAAATATGTGATCTGGGCATGTTTCTTGTTTGACAAATCCCAGTAGAAAATACAAGAAAACAATGGAGCATATACTGGCAACATTATCTAGCTAAACTTTTGACTATTTTATTGCAAATGAGCATGTGCATTTTAAAGTGGAATTGTTACTGCATTAACAGATTGTTTTATTTTCTATGAGAGAATTCATACTCTGGCAGAATTTAGGCTTGTGTGTCTCCTAAAGTAACCTACAGTCAATGCTCAGTATTTATCATTTGTTCTTTTAAATGAGTGGAAAACAGCAAATGTTCTCATTGATTTTTCTACTTGTGAAGAGACTAGATTGAGGGATTGTGGTTGTCCTCAGAAAATGAGGAATGTGCTGCCCTGCTGTTACATTTCTTCTCTGTTCTGCTTGCATTTGCTTGACACAGGTACATAAAGTTTCACCAGCAATACAGACCATGTCCAGCGAGCAGCAAGAATGGATCTGCTGCACAAGGCAGTAGGAGCCAGACACCCAGACCTGCTGCACCACAGGCAGTGCCCTCCTTGTCCAGGGGACAGTCCCACAGCAGCAAAGTGAGGAGGACAGGGCAGGTCTGATAACAAGCTCCCTTAACAAGTGACGGATCAGGTTCAGGGTTCATCTGGAGCAGCAGGAGATGGGACCAGAGACAAAGCTGGAGACAAAGCAACAGTGTGGACCTACCCAGGAGACAGGGTCAAAGTCAAAACTGGAGACAAGATACACCATATATCCAAGCAGTCTTTCAGGGAAAGGAGCTGCCTATAGCGTGGGCCTGAGGTTTACCCAGGCAGCAGAGCCAGAGATAAGGCTGGAGACAAGCACTCCTATAGCTTAGCTATAGGCAGGGACCAACACCCCTGGGACAGGCTCTAATGGGCCTTGGGCAAGGTGCAGGAGAAGGTCCTCAGGGGACCCTAAGCAGGTTGGTAGGGCTTATGACTGCCCTTGAGGATTTCAGAGTTTGGTCTTTTATTCAGCACACCAAAGGGTC
The DNA here is from genome assembly GCA_013399195.1 of Dicrurus megarhynchus. Lineage (NCBI taxonomy): Eukaryota > Metazoa > Chordata > Aves > Passeriformes > Dicruridae > Dicrurus > Dicrurus megarhynchus. Next base: position 220,700 of record VXAD01011623.1, on the reverse strand, counting down.
TGTTATTCCTAAGGACAGAAAAAAGGCTAGAAGGGATTTTTTCTGTGCATGCATTGGAGTCTGTCAGATCACAGCATTTTTGGCTGTTTAATCAGGATATTCACTAGTGAACAAATAATCCCAGGGGTACAAACATCATTGCCTTGAAACTTGCTACAGGGACTTTCCTGCTTTTATACAGTGCAGACAGACATTTTAATATCCAGACTGCCTCAGGAAATACATGGTACTGCAAATACCCTCCTCATCTCCTGCCATGTGCACAAAATCTGGGATAAATAGCAGTTTCATCTCAATTTATACAATAAATTCTTTATTTGGTTTCTCATTGCATATTATTGCACAGTTCCCACTGCTTCTCTTTCCTTGCCCTGGCTGGATGCTTTGCCAACAACACGAGTGCATTAGAAACAACAAGGTCATAGATTGTATCCGACAGGCAGATGGCAGACTTCAAGGCGGGACATAAATTTTAGGAGATCCTCATGTACAAAAATAACTAAACATTTCCCAGGAGAACATTTGATAGTCTTCAGTGAAGTGTGTGAAAGAGACTGAATAAAAACCACCTTTTTCAGAAAACAGCATTGCTAGGAAGGGGTGCCATAGTTTTCTTGATACTCTAATTCCTTTTTTGTTTGGTTTGCTTTGAAGTTCATACTTGCATGCACACATCTCAAAGAGCTGTGACAGATTTGAAGTTTCAAGAACTTTGTTGTCTATTTGCTGTCAGTAATAGGAACATAGCATATACGTAAGTGGCCAGTTATGGAAAAAGCACTGACATAAAGAAGTATGTTAAGTATATACTTTATGTATTACCTTATGGTGTTTAAGAAGATTGTTACATTTGGAATGATTAATGCGTATTTTTCTGTAATAGATCTTTGTAATTGAAGAGACGACTATATGTAGTTTCTGTATTATTACACTCTTTTTGAAACAGCTGATCAGGAAAGGCTCCCTTCCATACCTTTTATATCATAAAACAAGAATTAAGATTATTTGATGGTTGGCTACTTAAGTAAATACTCAGTTGGTTCCGTTTATTGCACCACCTCTTTCCAGCATCTTAATTTAGATAATGCACTGCTTCTTGTTTTTGCATGGTGACAATTCCAGTCAATACCTGAACTGAAAGGCAAAAATACCTTGATATATCTTTTTGCTTTTTGTCACAAGAAATAAATGTCTGTCTTGATAGACAACTCAATCATGTTGGAGGTTCCATTTTGTGGGATCCTTATGGTAATTAGCTTGAGTTTGCCTCATACCAGCATCCTTTTCTCCCCTCCTTTCTTTTCAGACAAAGCCTTTTCCAAGATTAATCATCCACCTTTTCAGTAGTGTTCAAGTTCTTTTAGTTTGCTTCTGTAATCTTTGGCAATGTAGTTGCTGATGGTGAATATTCCACAGATAAGCAAACATCTGAATTCCGTCTTCCAATGTGCATGTCGAGATGTGTATATTATTCTGGAACACCAATTATGGCACTTTCTGAGTTGAAGTGGACCTTTTTGACCTTTTGTTCCAGTTTATATATAGGCCAGTAGCTGTGTTGTAAACCATAGGTGTTAATGAATGTAAGAGTCACCCAAATCATATTTTAGTACCATCTTTCATACAATTAATTGGTAATACTTCCTACCTCAAATAAAGCATAGACAACTTCCTGATCTACAACAAAAGAGTCCAGGGGAAAGTGGTAAAATATGCCAATAATTAGAAGTCTGAGGTCATGGATAAATGTGAATAGCAGTGACTTCTAGCTGTTGAATGATCCATTTTAAAAAAATTGCAGAAGCAGCTTCATGGACACCGGGGAGATAAGGGGTGGCTGCTTTCTTCCATTAAGTTCTCTCTGTAAGCCAGTATCAACAGTGAAAATTACGAGCAGTAAAGAAAAATTACCATCATACTCTCTGCAAAGTTTATCAAAAACAATTCAATGTTTTCTATTCAAAGTAATCAAATTCATTTCAATTGTGTTACGCATTTTAAATTGTGTAACTTAGAGTGGTGATGCAAGCTAGATCTAAAACAAAGTCTTGAAAACAATGCACAACACTTTCCTAAAACTGAAATGTTCTGCTCTAGAATTAAAGACCACTCCATTGATGTGCCTTGTCACAGGTGATGCCCTTAATCTCTGGGCATTCCTGAGAATATTGCTTTCCAGATAGTTTTTACATGGAAGATTTATATTCAAAAATGATTTGTTTTTAACTATTCAAATAGGCATCCAACCGGCATTTCAGAAAGCTCAATTCATTGTAACAAACAACAGGTTTCTCTCTGAAGTCTTATATGCATTGGACCTTTATGCATTGGCATGTATCTTTTTCTAAGTGAACAGAGTTATGAGTTGTCCTGAATTTAATGCATGTGTAAAATGCAGAGATATGTTCAGTGGGCACGAAGTACTAAAATGAGAGTTTATTGACCTTTAGTCTCATTTATAGCCTTACTTTGTTAGGTCACCTCATATTTTGATATTTGTACATCCCCACAAGTCTTATCCTTTGTCTAGCCACATGGATGTATTATTGAACTTGGATAAGATTCAGACAGGAAGTGTCATATACAAAGACAAAGAAAGAAATGATCCACTGTAGTTGTACTTGTCAATCCAGTGTGTTCTTTTACAGCATGTGCTGCTGTTTCAGGATAAGTGTTCTGGAAAGAGGGTAGTCAGTAGCTCAGATTATTCTGATAATGACTTAATTAGCTCTGTTTAGAGTACGTTATTATTTATTATGTGAATTCTGTCAGCAGTAAATAGGTGTTGTCACAGAGTCACAGATTATAGAATTATTTGGGTTGGAAGGGACCTTAAAGATCATCTACTTCTAACACCCCTGCTGTGGGCAGGGACACCTCTCACTAGACCAGATTGCTCAGAGCTCCATCCACACCTGACTTTGAAGATGGGGGGTAGGACATCTACAACTTCTTGGGGCAACCTGTTCCAGTGCCTCACCAGCCACACAGTAAAGAATTTTTTTCTAGTATCCAATCTAAACTACTCTTTCAGTTTGAATCCATTCTCATTTGTCCTGTCACTACGTGCCACTGTAAAAAGTTCCTCTCTTTCTTGTAGACTCCCTTTAGGTGCTGGAAGGCTGCAATTGGGTCCTCCCCCTTCTCTTTGCCAGGCTGAACAAATTCAATTCTATCAGCCTTTCCTCATAGGGCAGGTTCTCCATCCCTCTGTTCAGCTTGGAGTCCCTCCTTTGGACTTGCTCCAACAGGTCCATGTCCTTCCTGTGCTGGGACCCCAGAGCTGGATGCAGCTCTGCAGGTGGGGTCTCACCAGAGCAGAGCAGAGGGGGCAGAATCCCCTCCCTGGCCCTCCTGCCCACGCTGCTTTGGATGCAGCCCAGGACACGTTTGGCTTTCTGGGCTGTGAGTGCCCATGGCTGGGTCATGTCCAGCCTCTCACCCACCAGCACCCCCAAGTCCTTCTCAGCAGGGCTGCTCTCCATCTCTTTATCCCCAGCCTGTGCTGATACTGGGGATTGCCCCAACCAAGGTGCAGCATCTTGCATTTGGTCCTACAAACTCCATGAGTGTCCCATGGATCTACTTCTCGAGCTTGTCCAGGTCCCTCTGGATGGCATCCCATCCTTCAGGTGTGTCAACTGCACCACTCAGCTTTGGTGTCATCTGCAAATCTGCTAAGGGTGCACTTGATCCCTTCATTCATGTCATTAATGAAAGTACTAAATAACACAGTATGGATCCTAGTATGGACCCCTGAGGGACACCACGTGTCACTGAAGTCACATTGAGACTCTGAGCCATTGACTACTACCCTCTGGATGTGACTGTCAAACCAATTCCTCATCCACCGAACACTCCACCCATTGAATCCATCTCTCTCCAGAAAGAAGGATGCTGTGGGGGACTGTGCCAAAGGCTTTACAGAAGTCCAGATAAATGACATCTGTAGCCCCTCCCTTGTCCAGTGCTGCAGTCACCCCATCACAGAAGGCCACTGGGTTGATCAGGCAGGACGTGCCCTTGGTGCAGTTGTGTTGTCTGTCCTGAATCACCTCCCTGTCCAACATGTGCACAGCTCTAGGAGCATCTGTTCCATGATCTTCTCAGGCAGAGGGGAGGCTGACGGGTCAGTATTTCTCAGGGTCCTTTTTTCTGCCCTTCTTAAAGGTGGGTATAATGTTTTCCCTTTTCCAGTCACCTGGGACTTGCCCTGAGTGCAATAACCTTTCAAATATCACGGAGAGGGGCTGTGCAACTACATCAACCATTTCCCTCAGTCCTGTGCCATCTGTATTGGGTACTCTTTAAGCGGGATGCACAAATGCTGCGATTACTTTTGCTGAAGACTAGTTAACAATGTGCTAGTTAGCTACAGAATCATTAGCTTAGCAGCAGCCAAGCAAAGATTTTGGGGCAGGAGTTGTTTCTTTGTGTTTTTATTGAAAAAAGGCAAGCCAATTAAAAAGAAAAAAAAAAGAAAAGGTTAAAAATATGTCTTGATCATCAAACACTGAATTTCTGAAACAATTTTTAAACAGCTAGCAGCAGAGGGAAAAACTCCCTGATTTTCAGGTGGATCTTGTTTGTTACATGAAAAAATTTTGTTATATGTGATTGTATATATGAGCAATTATATAAAGTGATTATGGTGCGAGATGGTCCAAGAGCAGGGAACTGAAATCAACAATCCAGAAGTCCTGGGTTCTGTATAACTTAATTGTGACAAAATGAAAGGAATCTCTATGGTTCTGACAAGACACTGATACAACACTAAGCACAAGTGCAGTTTGCTAGACAGTTATTGCATCTGTTTACTTTTGAGGCACTGGGTTTTTAGCATGGCACTGGTTAGCTATTAGAACTTGTAAAACTTGTAAAAAAAAATCATAGAAAGTTGTTCTGGTTTCATCTGCCTAGAATTAGTTTTCTTCTTAGTAGGTGGTAAGGTGCTGTTTTGGATTTGGTATGAGAATAATGTTGATAACACACTGATGTTTTAGTTGTTGCTAAGTAGAACTTAACTTATGTCAAGGACTTTTCAGTCTCCCATGCTCTCTCAGTGAGGAGGTGCACAAGAATCTGGGAGGGATCATAGCGATGACAGGTGACCTGAACTAGCCAAAGGGATATTCCATACCACAGAACATCACGTTCAGTGTAGTAACTGTGGGGGAGTTAGCTGTGAGGGACTGATGGCTGCTTAGGTCAGGCTGCTCATCAGTCAGTGGGTGGTGGGCTGCTGCATTATGCATCACTTGTGGGAGTTTGGTTGGATTTTATTCCTCACTCTTATTCCTTTTTCGATTCATTTTGTTATTGTATCTTAGTTTATTTCAGTTATTAAGCTGTGCTTATCTCAGCCCACGGGTTTTACATTTTTCCAATTCTCTACCAATCTGCCAGGGGCAGGGGAGTGAGCAAGCAGCTGTGTGGTACTTAGTTGCTGGCTGGAGTTGAACCATAATAAAAGTTTTGTCTTTACTGTTAAAATTCATAAGATTTTCTTAGAGGACACATGGAATATGGAGACTTAATCTGTTTGAACATACTCTTAGATAATGCCACATGTTTGTGCTATTCAGGTAATTTAGCTTCAGATTCTTCCCAAAGTCACACCATAGAGTGGAAAAATTTTAAATCGACTGGGACTGCAAAGGAAATAAATCATGGGACAGTAATTATGAAATATTCCACGAATCAAGGAAATTAGTTAATCAGACCTGATCTTCCCTCAAAGCTCTTTGGATATACCAGAAAAGAACTAATCTTTTGCAAACACAGATGTCTTCGTGCACCACCCGGTTTATGTTTTCCTTCTGTTTATTTCACCCCTCATGTCTGCTCTCCTCTATTGCTAGTGGCAGAACAACTGGCTTCTTGACCTTTATTGTAATTTTGTTTGAGTTAACAGGCAGACCATGCACAAGAATAGAGGGGTCAGTTTCCTTTTTTTGTGTGGGAGGTGTTCTTCATGGTAATCAGCTGAACACCACCTGTGCTGTGGATGTTACAGAGTCAGTTCAATTTGTTTCATGATGAACCACATCACTTAGATCTTTTAGGACAGGTGGCTGTAGCATAAACCTTTCCAAAGACTTCTGAGTTTTTTGGAATGGGAGGCCAAAGCAGGCAGACTGTGCTAAGCTGTATGTTGAGCCCTTATGGGAGAAGCCTTGCAGGATGTACAGGCACATGCTGAGCTTTTAAGCTGCAAGCAGGTACATTTTAGCCCTGCCTAAATCTTTGATAAACCGGATGTATCATGGGACAAATCTTATCTGAGACCTTGGTTAGAAGAGAGGACGTTGTATGGATTTTTCTTGCAAGATCACAGAGAGAAAAATTGCTAATGAGCCAAGCAGGAATGATACGTGTCTGGCAGCTCTGGTACAGATTATTCCCAAGCAAAAGGGTTTTAATCTTTATTTGCCTGATGTTAGATATCTGCTTGCTTGATTTATTTCCTCATAATCATTCCTCCCAGTTATTTTTTTAGAGATATAACTTCTATCTGTGATTGCTAAAGTAAGATTATGATTAAGTCAGTTCTGTTAGTTTTCAATTCTTAAATTTTATCTAAAGTGTAACATACCATGTGTCCTAAACAGTTGCCAAGAGATAAATGTGCTATTTAACATACAGAGTAATTTCAGTTGTCGTTTAGACTTGAAATGTCAATAGTAAAGTTTTACAATTTCACAAGTAGACAGAACCATTGAAGAATCTTTTAAAAAAGATCTCCTTGAGATACAGGCGTCTTTCTAGAGGAGTATTAGTGATAAATGGTTGTTGGCTAAGATTTATCTCTTGCAATTGAAATGTAAGCTATTCATGGCAGAGGTAAAGGAATTTTTAAAAGGCATATGCCGTCCTAGTTTCTTGTTATTCTGTCCTGTTCTTGCCATTCCAAATATAATGCACTTTTGCCTTTTTTACATCTTTTGGATGAAGAAAGAGTAAAAATTAAATTGAAGTGTGAAAAGACTTAAATTAGAATTAAATAAGGACTTTTTCTGTTGAGAAGCATGATTGCAACAAGCAGAATACTTAGTAGTGATTGGAATCATTTGGCAAGCTAAATTGTTTATGTAAAGGAATGCCACATAAACTAATTTGATTCTGTGTTTTGTTCCAGTGTTGTGTAGTGTTGCTTGTGGTTTTGGTTTTTTTTTTAATTCAGAGTGCATTTGTTGCCTAAAAAAGCAGGGTCCAATAAAGTGGGTCAGTATAGTTGCTTTTTAATTTTTCCTGTGCTTTTTAGATTAAATAAGGAAAAGGTTACTTAGAGGACTGCTGGAGAACTTCAAATGCTTTAGTCTCCAGCCTTATAAATTGGCACATTTTAATATTTACTTTTGCAGCATTTGCTCGTGGATGTGAATTTGTGCTCTACATATTAATCTTCTCTAAGTATGTTTGACTTTAATAGACTTGTGTTCTGCTTCAATGATTATTCGGTAGATAGTTATCTACAAATATGGAGCTTTTTTTAACAATAACGTGTCAGACTGCTCACACTTGTGCATAACTGAGCTTAATCATAAACTCGCTTGACACCAGTGGCATTCATGGTGTTATTCCATAGCTCTGCTGCACAGTTAGTCTCTTCACTCTTCTGATATAACTGTCTGACTGTTGGCATAAATAAAGCAAACGCCTCATCCTGTCAGAAACTGTTAACTGGCTGAAACAGATTCAAAGTATTGATTATATTAGGCTTATAAAAGAAGATATCTGTAAATTTCAGCTCTCTAGAATTACTGTTTTGTTTCATTTGATTTTCAAACCTAATGCGTGTGAAGCTGGTATTAGTGTATTTGAAAGGGGCAGCTGGGGGAAATCTCCAGGGGCTGAAGAATTAGTTTGGTTACTAAATATATGATTCTCTGAAAAGGAAGTTTTCACACAAAACTCAGCTCTGCCATTTTATCTTTGTGAATCATTTAACTAACTGAAAGAAGATCCAATTGCCATTTAAAAAATCGTGTTTTACTTGATTTTCATGTTATACTACCACAGTTGTTATCTGTAACTCACCCATCCAGGTATATAAATGGCCATTTAATAAGGTCTGTAGCCTGAAACTTGAAAGTTCATGTCGTTCTGTTGGAATTTATCCTATTAATACAATTGCATGTTGGTGGTATTAGTCAAAACACACATCTGTGAATTTTGTTAAGGTAGTTGTTACAGTAACTTCTGACCCTAAGCTTCACATATTAAGTATATTTAGGAAGAAAATCTGCGTGGCTTCCACTCATCAGAATAGAAACAATTCTACCTCTGTGATTTCTAGGTTGTTTTGTACAGCAGATTTCAAAGAGCTCCACAATTCCTGTTACACAGAGACATGATCAGTACAGTGTATATTTACTGGTTTCCCTTTTCTGCATAGCTTAGGTACACTCAGTGTAACACTTCACAAAGCATATGCTAAGCATGATACTTCATTGAGTCAAGTATAACAGTAATAGACACTATAGCTGTGCCAGTTTTTGATATTATTAAATTATTTACTATTATTTTTGTATAATTCTACAGTTAAAAGAAGGATTTATAAGTGTAAGATGTCTTTCAATATTTCTGCTTCGTATAATTCAGTCTATTTCTTCATTTTTAGGCTGTGCTGAGTCCTCTTATAGCAATTGCACTGAAAATATCTCAGATTCATGAGAGGACAGGACGAAAGGGACCCACTGTCATCACCTGAAGCCACAGAAGATTGTTAAACCAGGGCCAAAAGAGGAACAGCAAGGAAGAGACAGAACCTTGTTAGGACTTGTTAGCCATTTGTGCCTTGTATGATTTTAAAAGTTTTCTTGGGGAGAGAAGTAGGGTGGGAAGAAAAATTCAATATAACATTGAGCATAATCATTTGCATTGATCTCCAAATGCAATAGTGTATTGACTTCTTTGTTTTACCTGCAGTATCGTAATTTCTGATAACAGTATAACCAAAGAAAAAGGCCTTAACGTTCAAATGTTGTCAGTAATGTAGCAGAAAATGACAACTGCTTGGTTTTGAATGCTATGATAAAAGTTGGAGAAATTTCAGTTAGGGAGAGAGAGGGAGGAGTTGCAAAGCAAAGACATGCTTGGTGAGTATTGTTTGGGATTCTCATCACCTTCTGGTAGGTTTCTGAAGAGGCATACAGAGCATGTCTGAGTCAGAAGGCCATGTACTAAGCTCTGCACAGGGTGTGTTTCCTCCCCTGGCACCATGCCTCTTCTCCGGCCTGTCCTGTTGCTCACAGATGCACGCTGACAGCAGTGGTGTATACACACTTACACTTGCTCCCAAAGATGGGGTTATTCCATACATTTTTACCCCTGCTTTTAAAACATATCAATGTGACTTGTGCCTTTAGATTTTCCATATTTTTTGGCTCCTTGGTTGTTTTCCTCCAAAAGGAGGCCTTTGTGCTATAGAGCTGATTTTGTCCTTCCAGCAATATGTCGGGTATGGAATCTGACTTTCTTCCGCAATATTCCTCATGTCAGGAGATGATACTGGTGCTTACTGTGTTTGAAAGATATTCTCTGCAAGTTCAGCAATTCTTTAAGAAGGAGTTACAGAAGTTTTTTTAAGTCTTTGGAATATTCATGCTCCACTTACCACAAAGTAAGTGAGTGAGAGGGAATTAAACAAACACTAATCAATTGGATAGAAACACTAGTCTGATTCACCTTCCGGACACGGTGTCTGTTAGACTCTTGGTAACAGTGGATCATGCAATAAAAATATGGGGAGTTCAAGAGACATCCCGGCATAGGTCTGAGAAGGCTGTTGGGGATATGGACATCAGCATTTTTTTGCTTGTGAAATGATACAGCAGTTCTAGCTACAATACTGTGCTCTGAAAAAGAACACAAACACTTTATGCATGTGATTTGCTTGAAAGCTTTGCTTCCTTGGAAACAGTGTGGTCACTTGTATCATTCGTCAAGGTGGCTTTGTGCAGCTTGCGTCTTTGCAGTGTATTTCAATTCATTGTGGTTGTCAAATTTTAGTGCAATTTATATAATATCTCAGCAAAGGAAATTGTTTCAATTTCTTTCAACACTTCTGTCAAAAAATGGCTATGGCACTTAGTATACAATAAAGATTAATGCTGTATATCTGTCTTAATACATAATCGTGGGCAAGACACCCTGCACTTTCAAGCATCCTAATAAAATTGCCTTTATTACAATTATATTATTACTTAATTGACTCTAAACAAATGAGGTATGAATGTTCTCATGTAGTGTCCTACCTTACGATTAAGTGTTCCCATAAACCAAAAGAGATTTTTAAGACTTTAGTTCTTTTTGTAAAGATTTTTCTTTTATATGACCGTGACATTCTCACACAGTTTGGACATCTATGTCTCAATGTAAGAGCATTCTTCTTCACAGAAACCTTGTTTATCTAATATTTTATAATTATTATAGATTAAACTTCTCTAGGAGCAGATAATAAGCTCCTAACTAGTAAATCACACATGGTCAAGCATAGACACACTCTGGATTGTGACAGTTCAAATTACTGGGTTGTGTGAAGAACATTCTTAAAGTCAGTCCACTAAAATTTCTAAAATCTCTTGCACACTCTCTGACAATGAAATGATTTTTGATCACATAGTGAACTAGCTGTTTATACTATGGAGTATCCCAATTGCCAAGCTTTTCTGGAATGGGGAAAATGCAGTTTGAAAAGATGTACTGAAGCCAGGTGCCTTCCAGGATGCAGTGGGAAGACTCAAGAAGAACAGGTGAGGACTGTGAAGAACCATATTTGTGCTTTTATCAGAAAGCTGTCACTAGAGCTGCAGTAGATGGCAGTCTGCTCTCATGGAGGCAGTCATCATAAACAAAGGGCATATTTTAAAATCTCTGTATTGACTTTGTCCTGGGCTGCAGAAACATTAGTTGTGCCTATGTACTGAAATAGAGAAAAGGGCTGCCTGTGTGTGGTTTTGAATGGCTGTCAAACAGCAGACTTGCAGAAGTAGCCTAACCCCAAATCCACTCACCATCCCTTTTTTTATGGTGATGGGTGATACTGATAAAATGTAACTGGTATTTTCCACCAGTTAATTGCTTTTCTCTGTAAGAAGATGAATAACACTTTGTGAGGCTCAAGTACAGCTCTTTATATCTGTGTGGGACAGGACTGTAGCCGCAGTCTCATAAAGTGTGCTGCATTTCCTTAGATCTTTTAATTATTAACATGAGAGATGAATGCATGGAAAAAAGCAAGGTATATGAACTTAAAAAAAGATGCAAAGCTCCTAAAAACAGGTCATACATTTAGCAGAGACAAAACTATTATTAATATTGTTCTTCTTATCACCATGTCTAGGCACTGTGACAGAGACCCACACCCTTTTGTGCTATTGTTTAATTCTCAGCTTCCTCAAGTCTGGAAGTTGCAAGATTTCCTGTGTTACTCAGCTGTGATTGCATGAACATTTACTTGGACAATTCTGTTTCCCAAAACCTCAGATTTTCTCTGTGTTCAGAGACAGTTCGGAAGGCAATATACTACTCACCTGAGCCACAGGATCACAGAATCCTCAAGGTAGGAAGGGGCCATCCAGTTCATCAGGACTAAAATCACCTAGTGTATATCCCAGCTCACAGGAGAGTCAGGTAGAGGAGGCTGCCCAGGACCATGTCTAGTTGGTTTTGAGTATCTCGAAGGGCTGAGATGCCAGAACTTCTCTGGGCAAACTGTTCAAGTGATTGACTGCTCCCATAGTGGAAAAAACCCCAAAACACAACAGAACAAAAACCCTAATACCAAAAACCTTCTTGAGTGTTCAGATGGAATTTCATGTGATTCAGTTTGTGCCCATTGCCTCTTGTCCTGTCACTGAGAAGAGCCTGAGTCCATACACTACTTTCTTTCCCATCAAGTATTTCTAGAAATCAGTAAGATCCTTCAACAGACTTCTCTTCTCCAGACTAAACACTCCCAGCTCTCTCAGTGTCTCGTCATACGACGAGAGTTCCTTTTTCTTTGTGGCCCTTTGCTGGAGGTGCTCTGGAATGTCCATGTCTGTTTTGTGCTTGGGAAGTTCAGATCTGGCCCTAAGCACTCCAGATGTATCTTAACTCTACCAGTGCTGAGCAGAGGGGAAGGACCACCTTCCTCCACCTGCTGCTGCTGTTTTTCCTGATGCAACCCAGGATGTCATTTGCTGTCTTTGCTGTGCAGGTGAGTTGCTGGTGAGTTGACAACTTTTTGTTCAGCATGTGACCCCCAGATCCTTCTCTGTAGAGCTGTTTTCCAGCCCACTGGCCCCAGCATGTGTTGGTGCCTGGGTTTGTTCATCGAGAAGGGCAGCACTTCCTGTTTTTGAACTTCATGAGGTTCCTGTCAGCCTATTTGTCCAGCCTTTCCAGGTTCCTCTGAATGGCAGCACATTTGCTTGGAATGCCAGCTGCTCCTTCCAGTGTTGTATCATCTGCAAAACTGCTGAAGATGTGCCCCACCCCATGATCCAGATGATGCCAGTATTGGCTCCCATATTGACCCTTGGATGACACTGCTGGTGACTGGCCTCCAGATGGACTTTGGAGCAGTCATCACAGGAGCTGGCTGCATAGCTGCCTTTCAAATCCACCTCACTGTCCTCTTACCTAAATTGTGTTTTATCAGTCTATGAAAATGTTTTTGGAGGTGGTGTCAAAAGCCTTACTAAAGGTGAGGCAAACAGCATTCCCTGCTCTCCCATCATCCACCAAACTACGTCATCTCATTACGGAAGGTCATCAAGTTCATTAAGCACTATTTACCTTTCATAAATCCTTCCTGATCCTAATCACCTTCTTGTCCTTGGCTTTTGCAAGGCTTTTGTCACAGCTTTGGCAAGGGTTTCCAGGATTGGCTACTCCATCACCTCCCCAGGAACTAAGGTGAGGCTGACCTCTCCCCAGATCCTCCTTCTCTTGAAGACAGGAGTGATACTGCTCTCTTACCTCAGGGACCACTCCCAGTCAACCACAATCTTTCAAAGGCAATAGAGGGTAGCTTGCAATGGCATGAGTCAGCTTCTTCAGCTCTGTGCATGCCATCCTAAGTCATTCCATGGATTTGTGTACGTCCTGTTTTTTCAAGTGGTCCCTGACCTTTTCTTGCTCCATCCAAGGTAAGTCTTCCTCACTCCGTATTTTCCCTCTAGTCTCAAAGGCCTATGATTCCTGAGGCTGCTTTTACCAGTAGAGATGGAGGCATTGAGCACCTCAGGCTTTTCTATGCCCTCTTTCAACTCATGTAGCTGTAGAAACTTTTCCCATTACCCTTCACATTTCTCGCCTGCCCTAGTTTCGGCCAGGACAGTTACTTTTGCATTTCCTGGAATGGGGGTGTGGGAAGGGCATGGAGACTGGAGCCATATGGATGCGCACAGGTGATTTATTCTGTATGACTCATGATATCGCTGTGGGACATGGCTTTGGGTGGAAGAAACGGCAGAGTGGAAGCACAGCCATTTTTGTTCCCTCTTTACCTGCAGGAGCAAAGCACTGGACAGAGTGGTGCAGTCGGTGTGGTCTGGGCAGAGTGGTGCAGATGGTCTGGCTGGGGTGTTTGTCCATCATTGTTTTCCGTTGTCTCAGGCTCGGGATAGAAAGCCCCATGCTGGCTGTGGTAATGTCCACCCTTTTCTCCTTTGTCTTGGGAAAAGCCGTGTGGCCACCAGGGCTGCAGTAACAGCTGCCATTTTTCTCTTTTGTCTCAGGAAAAACTGCATGTCACTGGCTGTGGTAAAAACGGGGCAGTTGGACTTCCATAAACATGTTTTGCATGTAATCACCCTCTTTTATACATTGCTCTTACTGCTTGTTTTCCTTACCTCATTACTGTTTTTCCAGTAAATTGTTGTCTCAACCCACAATCTCTGCCTTTTTTGTCCCTTTCTCACTGGAGGGGATGGGGGAAAAGGAAGTGGCTGCTAGGAGCTTAGTTTCCAGCCGGTCTTAAACCACAACATCACCTCATTCAACTCCAGGTGGGCTTTGGCTTTCCTCATCTCATCCCTGCATGATTGGACAGTGCTCTGTATTCCTCCTAATTCTACTGTCCCCTCTTCCACTTATCACACATTTCCTGTTTATATCTGAGTTTAGTCAGGAGCTCTCTAGCCATCCATGCAGGACTTTTGCTGCCTTTGTTTGATTTCTGCATGTTAGCTGAACCATTCCTGAGCTTAAAGGAGGTGCACTGTGAGAATCAAACAACTGTCCTGGACTCCAGGTCCAGACTCTGCCAAGCAACTCTAAAGATGTTAAAAGTCTTCTCTGCAAACTTTGGTTCCACTCTTTGCTGTTCTCCCTCTTCTCAAATTTCTGAATTCACCATCTCATGATCACTGCAGCAAAAACCTTCACATGCCCCCGCATTTCTTCTGGTGTTGTGAGTGCCAAGATTGGCTCCTCAGTCACCAGTGTCAGGAAGTGGTTTGTCAATGCACTGAAAGAATCTGTTCTGCTCTGAAGCTTTAGTTTGACTGGTTCATATCCTTCAGCCCAAAGAAAATTTATTTTAGTAAAATTTCCAGCTGCTACTCTTGACAAAGATAATTTAATGCTATTAAGTATGATCAAAAGCAAAGTGTTTAAAACCTTTTGCTGCTTTAAGATTGTTGACAGTTTTGAGCTCGTTGCCCATGCCATTTTCCATGAAGTTCATAATCAAATTGTTCATTAGCTGAAAAGACAAACTTAAAACCAGATTGTATCAAAATATTAGGTATTAACTTTAATGTTCTCTTTATCTCAGTAACTTTTTTGTATCAAATACTTTATTGCACACTGCAGGTTGAAGATGCATTTATCTTCAGTTTCACATTTCTGGGTCCATTACGACCTCACAACATCTGCAAAGGGCTGGAGCTAAAAAGGGGCACTGCAGGACTCTCGTGGAATTGGGAGAAAGGAAGAGAGGTTTAGGTCTTCCTGATTGTTCACAAATTATGTGGAAATGCTCTGAATGCATTTCCTATAGCGAGCTGCTCCAAGGGCAAACTTCAGTGGTACTCCTGCAATACTTGCTCTCAGTATGACCCAGAACTATAGCCCCAGCCATTTCCCACTCATTTGGTCTTGCTTTAGTTTCACCTAGTGGAAAAGTTAGATTTCCACAGGAAAAAAAGTAATCTAAGCATGCACAGGACAAGCATTTTGCTGTGGGATATCTCCTGGTTAATCAGCCTCATCTGCCGTGATTGATGCCTGCACTGATACTTGTGCAATGCCTTCAGAATCTGGGACTCTGAAAGCAAGAGATTTTGGGGCATGGGTATTGTAATGCCAGGAGATAAGACCATAACGAGGTCACTCAAGTAGAGCCTCTCTTCAACTGTTTTGGAAATAATGTGTTGTGTTCCTCTGACTTTTATTGTTCTCTGCGCTGTGCTGCTTCTCAGTCATTTTGAAAAATATTTGTATCTTCTGTCTCTTTCAGGGACTCATTTTTCTCCCTCTGGGTACTTTACTACATTTCTCATCCCCAACTTGTCTTGAAAGGATTTTTCTTCCTCTGTAGTTTGTCCACCCCATTTTATCCTTTTGCTTTCTACTTACAGCCACTGAAGAGCTGTATGTTCTTCCCATAAAGGATGAAATTCTTTGAAAGACAAAACTGATGCAACTGTCAGTTTCCTGGCCTTAGCCATGGCTACCATCATGGCTTGCATGTACAGCCGTAGTGCATAACTTGTAGTCTTACAGAATGTGAGCATCTGGAAAGTGTGCTAGCTTTTCTGTCTCGCTGGTCTGTGACAAAACCAGGAACAGGTTGCCCAGAGAGGTGATACATGCCCCATCCCTGGAAAAATTCAAGGTCAGGTTGCACAGTGCTCTGACCAACCTGATCTCATTGAATATGTACCTGCTCACTGGGGCTTGGACTGAATGATCTCTAAAGGCCCCTTCCAATCCAAACCTTCCAACCCAAAAAGAAAAATTCCATCTAAAGTAAATGTTACAAGTTCAAATCTGAGTGAACCTCATGAAATTTTTCTTGTCATCTGGAATTATAGATGACAGTGGCTTGGATGCAAATTTGCCTCAGTGATTTTGTGGGAGGAAGGATACATGCAACAGAAGAAAGACGAGTCCAAGCCTGTGTTTTTTCTGGTGTTTGTTGTGTAATTATGAGGCCGTTTGTGTCAGAAACAGGGTACAGGGTCCCTTTTTCAGTTCCCACAGTCTTGAGCAAGCTGTGACAGAAGCAACTGCTCTTAGAGTTGTCTCAGAGGAGTCAGATGATTTTTCCTTCTGCAATTGCTAGTTCCCTCTGAGGAGCTGTAAGCATAACCAGAGCTCTCTGTTTGGCAGCTAGGTGGTGTATTTTATTGTGCTCTTATCCTGAATCATGGGCACCTCATATCATATAAGCAAATACAAGGCATTTGTTTTAAATACAAAATTTATGCATGAATTCAGGTGTAAAATAGCGGTTATTTTTACCCTCACATAAAAAAAATAACTTGAAAGGCATATAATACAAAAATAATCAGTTGCAACAAATAATCTGCAAATTTCAAACAAAACCTGAGTTAATAGATTTCCCCAGTCAGTTAAAGTTTCAAAACCATAAATGACAGCTTTCATCTGAAACTCCTTATGAAGCACAAGACAAGATTGATAACACCATGATACTTCATTTATCTTGCAGCATAAGAAACTCCTATTGCCAGATATGGTGACTTCTGCAAGACACAGCCTGAGCATTTCTATCTCTGTGGAGATTTATTCTAATTTGCAATACTGAGCACTTTTACATATCCCCTCCAACTCCACTCTAAGTTGCTAATTATCAGTATTTTTCCTGTGCAATTTCACAAGAAATAGTAGTATACTATTACAGATAGTACACTATCAATAGTAGTGTACTATTAGGGATCAGTGACACAACTCTCCTTCCAGTTTTCCCTGCTTCACAGATGCAGGATTTTACTGGCTGCCCGTCTCTCATGTTTTGACAGGTGTTGCTCTTCCTGAGGTCTTCTGGAAGTCTGTATCCTGTTGGCAACTCATTACTTGTGTGGACAGATGAGAATTTAACTCCACTCTGGGGTTTGGGTGTTGGTCAGCTGTTTGGTGCTGCTCCACAGATAACGTGTATGGTGGTGGCTGTTCCTGCTCATTTGTTTCACTGACAAACTCTGCACTGCTTTCACTATATGGAGGTGGAGGGACATTGATGAACTCTTGCTGTTTTACTGTGGAGGCAACTGACAGTGCGGAGGCAAGTTTTTCAGGATCTATGCTGTCTTCATAAGAGAGAGGAGAGAAGTCAGGCCTAAAATAAGCAAACCAAAAAGAAACACATCATGGTGAAGTGTGATTTATCTCACAGAGCTTGGTTAGCTGCTTTTTCTGTTACGTTTCCAAAATTTAGATGAGGCTTTAACTGTAAACAGACACCTAAGTTTGTTCAGAGCAATGGAATATATTAATATAAAAAAGTAGGCACAACTGTATTGTTTTTATATACTCGTTTTGGGGGTGCTGGCAAGCTCGGAGCTACCCCTGTGGCCGTGTGGCTCCCTACGAGTTTGAGAATACCTTTC
>VXAD01011623.1:153508-203032 GCA_013399195.1 Dicrurus megarhynchus | reverse complement strand
CGCCGGGGGCAGGCTGCGTCCGGGGCACTACAACACAACTGGAATAACTTCCCTTGTCCTGGTACAAAATGTTTTATTAAAACACAGCATTCTAAAAAGACAACCCTTACCCATGAAAATTCCCAACCATGGCATACAAACACTCATGCCTGTGAGTATTTCAACAAGTGCCTGAGAAAAGTTTAATTTGGAAGAAGAATGAGATCAATGTTCTAAGTTATTTATTATTACAATAATCATTGTTTTCCACAGTTTTAAAATAAATTTGGTATGTCTGTGCTTATCTAACCAAAATTTGCTGAATGTTGTTTTTATAGTTCCTTTAGAGCACCCACTGTCAGTGTTTCTAGTGTGGTTTCCACAACAGTCCAGGAAAAGTAATTTGTATCCAGCGACCCTGTTAAAGAGTTTTGCCAGGCCTAGTGCCAATCAGTTTAAGAAACTCTCTCTCTCTCAAAGCATCAGACTTTGTTAAGAAGCAAAATCATAGGGTCACTGAATGTTTTGGGTTGGAAGGGACCTTAATGATCATCCAGTTCCTGCTATGGGCATAGCCACCTTCCAGTAGACCAGGTTGTCCATCCAACCTGACCTTGAAAAATTCCAGGGATGGGGCAGCCACAGTTTCTCTGGGCAACCTGCTCCAGTGCCTCACTGCCCTCACAGTAAAGCATTTTTTTCCTAATATCTAATCTAAACATAACCTTTCTCCACCTGAAACCATTCCCCCTTGTCCTGTCACTACATGTTCCTTTTAAAGTCCCTCTCCAACTTTCCTGTAAGTTCCCTTCATGTATACAGGGTGCTGTAGTCTTACTGGAACCTTCTTTGAGCTGAATAACCCCAGCTCTCTCAGCCTGTCATCATAGGAGAGGTGTTCCATCCCCCTGATCATCTTCATGGCCCTCCTCTGGACCCACTCTAGCAGGTCCATGCCCTTCCTATGCCAAGGACCCCAGACCTGGATGCAGTGTTCCAGGTGGGGACTCACAAAGACACAGCAGCGGAGCAGAATCCCTCAGCCTGTTGGTCACACTTCTTTGGTTGCAGCCCAGGACATGTTTGGCTTTCTGGGCTGCAAGTGCACATTGCTGGGTCACACTGAGCTACTCATCGACAAACCCGCCCAAGTTCTTCTCTCCAGGACTGCTCTCAATCCATTCTCTGCCCAGCCTGTGTTTGTACTTGGATGTGCACCAACCCAGGTGCAGGACCTTGCACTCGGCCTGGTTGAATTTCTTGAGGTTTTCAAATAGGGGGGACAATTAGACAAGAAAATTTAAGCAGGAGCTTAACGAATGAACTGAGGCCCCCTGCATACCTCAACTTTGATAACCTACATGAGCACCTACCCCACAGCAGCATCTTAAATTGTCTGCTGAGATGGAACTCAGGATGCTCCTGAGTGAGGTTGGCGTACTTGCACCTGCTGCCTCCATCATGACTTTGGAAGCTTTGGAAACTGAATCTTTCTCTCTTTCATGTAGTATATCTTACCTCATGTATTGTTTGCACGAATGGCTGTTTGCACAGTGCTGCTTGCTCTAGCAAATAAGAATTCAGACTACAGTTGTGTCCACAGAAAAAATGGCAACATGATTTGCATTTTGTAAAAACCTTGTATTGCTTCTTTCTTCACACAGTATGTTTAAAAAATAGCACCCCTCCCTCCCAATTCATCTGCAACACGTACCTGTCTATGGTGCAGACATGTAGTTCTCTGTGGCTGGGATTTCGAATGAAGATGCCAAGGGCCCTGTATTTCAGGGCTTCATGAAAAGTGCTCCAGAAAATGCCAGTAACAAGGAGAAAGAGCCCCAAAGCTAACAGGCAATAAAACACTATCTTGTTTCCACATCTGCACACAGAGGAATCTGTGGACACGCAAAGTACTCCCAGGCAAATAGAGGAGAAACTGAGTAAAAGCATAAAAAGATGAATGAAAGTAAAAAGACGTTTTGGCATCTTTTGCAGAAGACACAGCACTTTGTTCCTCTCTGCTGTTTGTTTGTTGGCTCTCTCTGCTGTACTTCTCATCTTCATGTATGCGTACCTTATATATTACAGGACCAACTGGCCTTCAAACAATTAAGAGAAGCAGGCAGTATTAACTTACTCATTAACTCTTTGAGATACTTATAAACCCTTTTGAGATTAATTTGTAACCTTCTACCTACTTTAAGGAAGGAAGCAGAAACTTTCTGAACCATCCCTTTGCTGCTGTAATCTCCGGAGTGTAAACTTGGACTGCTGCCTTCATGGCATGATTTGCAGAGGTTTATACACTTCGCTGCTTATGAATGAGACCTGGATTTGTTAAATTCAACTTATTTGACTTTAAAAGAAAAACAACCAGCAACCAAAAAAATGCTGTTCAGAAATCCTCATTAAAAGTTTGAAGGGAAAATATGCTTTGTATACATGCAGACATTGACACGGGAGGGGAACGGGCATAGGTAAAAACCGCTGTTCTCTGAGGGGCCATGGCATCTCGCCTTTTCTCTCTGACTTGCCAGGATAAGGTAGCAGTAAAGAATAGTAGTGTCTGACAGGTACCAATCTAGGTGCAACAAAGGATTTACTTCTCTAAGCGCTAGCTGTTGCCATCCAATACCTTGGTCCAGAGAACCTAGGAAGCTGACATGAAGCACTTGCACAACCTGTGCAGTACATAAAGGAGTGCAGCACCTCAGACTGGGACACAGGGCAGCCCTAAGGGGTGTGTGTGAGCCCCCAAAGAAGCAGCAGGAGGCAATACATCTCTTAGTAAGCAGGTTTCCGAGATGTGAAGTTACCCCAAAGATATGCTGGGCTCTGACTACCCCTCACAGCCTTCTCTCCAGCTGCCTAACTTGGGTAGTTATTACTGAATGGGTATTATAACAGGCAGCTCACACCTCCCTATACTTCTTTGTAAGGTTTGAGTGGCAAAAACAGCAAAAAATTCAACTGCAAAAGAAACTGGTGAGCACAGCAAACAGATCACTTCCCTTAAAAGAGCTGCTCCACTGGAAAAGACGTAAAGTGGAGCAGATTCCAATATTGCAAGTTGCCACTTAGCATCTGTGCAGGTGCATGCTTTTCAGGGACGGAGAGGGGGTCAGGGAAAACTTACTTACTTATTTTAGGCACTGGCTTCACCAAATTCAGGTCTTTAAAAGAGGTGACCCAGTTGTGACAGAGGAAATCGGTAACCAGGAGGGTAAAGCCATGTGTTGGGGGTAGGAGTTTGTGCAGGGAAGGTGCGTGTGGAGGCTGAGAACATGAGAGGCAGGTGGAGCACAGTGAAATGGTAGAGTCAGTGCTGCTGGATGCCCACTCAACAGCAACAGCTGCTCTTCCAAAAATGCAACTGCGAAAGTATAGTGTGACAGAAACACATTAAAATAAACTGTTTTGATAGGCAAGTAATTTACATCTGTCTTGCCAGCTATGAATTCCACCAGTTCATCTTCCTACTGCTGTAGGATGGTTTTCCAGGACACCTTTGCTTCATGCTCTGTTGTTTCAAATATTAATGAATGGTCTTCCTGCAATTTGTTTTCCCATAGGTTAACAGATCCAGCTGAATTTACAATAATATTTTTTTCCATATAATTTCTACTTTCTGCATATCTGTTAAACATACTTCATTTTACAAAATACTTTTAATTACTTCTGGGTTTTTAGATGTTTCAGATCTTAACTCACCTAAATAGAAATACTGAGTTATTCATGACTGCTATCTAAAGTTCAGTTAATTAATGTGGATCCCATCTTCTATAGTGCTACTCCTTCAGCTACAAGATGGTGTTTCTGAAACAATGATGTTGATTAAAATTATTTTTACTTCTTGTTTTCTATACAGATCTGTACTCATTGACCTGTTTGGTCACTGAAATTTATAGCTGGAACATTATGGCATCATATCTGTGATGATAGAGGATTAGTTAATTGTTACAGGAAAACCTAGAGAGAAAATTGTATTTTGTCTATGTGAAAAAAAATCTAAGAATTCAAATACACTCCCTTTCTATACTAGGTAAAGAGATAAAAAGAGATAGTCTGAAAAAATCCTTAACAAGGAAGTGAAAAAGATTAAATAAATGTTATAACTCTCGGAAAATCAAAGCCATGACTAGGCTACACTTCACTTATGGGGAATAACTGGATTGCATGATAAACTTTAGCCAAGGAAAAACTGATTTTCTATGCCAGCCAGTTCCCTGAAAACCCTAAGAAATTAAAGAGAAGCAAGCAAGACATGTCAGTGGCAGCTGCTGGCTCCACAGGATGGCGAAGGCAGAACCCACCCATGGGGAGGGAGCAGGCCTGTGGAGAGGCTGCGAGGTGCTCTGACCAGAGAACAGCCAGCTCAGCACTGCCCGGGAGATGAGGATGGGAGTCACAGACCACGAGGGGCTAGTCCTTGTGATGCTGTGGGAGAAGAAGGCATATATAGGAGCCCCTTTTATGGGGAAGATATATATCTGCCTCTTGTTTTGCATTTGGAGATTTGCAGGGCTTTTTTGTAGGCTGCAGAAGTTTGGTGATTTCTCCGAGAGGTCTGTTTTATCTAATGCAACAGGGTGTATTATCCTTGAAAACAGCATTTGAATCTAAATTACTGCATCTCACCCAGTGTGTATAAAATAGAAAAAGACAAAGAAAAGTGAGAATAGCTCCATAACGCGGTTCAATTATCAGGGTTCCATTATTTTTCTTACTTTCCATCACTTCAGATTTTCTGTAATGTTGTTCTTGGCCTTTTCCAATTTCCCTAACATTTTGCAGCTTGATTGGTTTATTGGCAGTGAGTGTCTTGGACTGCATCAGACTGGATGAGCAGATTTCCTATTTCTCTTAAAAAACAGGAAGAAAGTTTCTTCTAATGAGATCAGGTGGGAAAAGGGAATAGTTAACACGGTGTAAAGGTTACTGAGCAGAACTGGCTGCTGACCAAGGTCAAAAGGTAGCAGTCCACATGCAGAAAAACCACATCTTCGGAAGTCTGACTGAAGATGAACTTAATGGATGTTCCACTGGGTGATTTGACGATTGTGATTGTTTGGCAATTTGCATTTCACTTGGAAAGGTCACTGCTTATCCTGTATCCTGTTGAAACATGTAAGGCTTCAAGAGACCAGTTTCTAGAATTATGCTACTCAGAAAGAAATTTATGATATCATACACATTTTTATTAGAGTTGTGAAATACAAACTTGTTTTTTAACTACTAATAAAATGGAAAACTTGATAATCAGAAAATAAAAAAATATAACTTTTTCATGCAAATATTTGGGTTGTGTTAGTGCCAGCTGCATATCATATCACAGTACATGATATTAGACACAGTCATATTAGAGGTCACGTTTGCTACTAAAAAGTGACATTTTACTAGAAATTTGAAGATTATATGTTTTGCTCTAGTCTGAAATGAATTATTTTTAACAAAATTCAAACTCTGAATTTACACCAGTTATGTTTTTTTCTTCTCTAACTTTCTAACATCCTTATTTGACATGATTTATTGTAATAAGTCACTAAAAGGTTTTTGTATGTCATTTTCAATAATGCAGAGCAGATTTGCCAATGGGTTTCTTTAGCAATTCCAGTATTCATTGAAAATATGCAATTGAAGTAATGGGAAATTATTTTAGGCTCTGCAGATGTAGTCTCTTCTTCATATCATACCTGAATTAATTGCAGTGATTTTGAGAACATAGAAAAGTTTAGGAATGACTGAGAGTTGATGCAATATGAACATCAAAATCACATTTCACAGACCAGTTCCCAAGCTGAGAATTTGATGACGCCTATGCAAAACAAGATGCGTGAGCACAGCCAGGACTACTCCTTGTTTTTGAAGATATTGTGATTTTAGGAGGTGAGGCTCCTATTTGAGAATGAATGATTGAATTTCATAAAGGAAACAAGGCATAATTCATTCTACAAGTACTTGAAAAGAGAAGGGATAAACTAATTTGATTGATGATAGTACACTGCAGGATTTTTATTGAGAAATTTCCCCAAATGATTGAGAATAGTTTACTCTGGATACAGCTAACAAAAACAAGCAATAAATATTTAAAATACGGAGAATTTAGATACTAAGTTTTAAAATCACCGAGAAAATTTTTAGGTTAACAGATGATATTTTAACAAATATTTAAACTTTATTTTTGGTGAATCAGATGTTCTTTTTTCCCAGGTATTCTTTCCAAATTTTATTGTTTTATGTATTTACTAAAAGAATGAAATGCAGTAAATGTGATAACAATTGTGATAACTAACAATAGCTTAAAGTTTAATAGTTTAAAGTTTTAATATTTTAAATAGTTTGAAGTGATGATGTGAACTGGCTAGTCAGAAAATATTACACATAAATGGGACAGTTTCCTAGTAAATGTGGAATTATCTTTGGTCTGTTAGGCTATTGCTATATCTATCAGAATTGGTATATTTTTGTAAAACTTTGACATGAACATGATGTTTTATCAGCAGATCTGAGGCCTTCCCTTTTAATTTATATCTGGTAAAACAAGAATACTAGCTGTGTCAAAATAAAAAAAAAAGAAAGAAGAAGATAGAGTAGCTACTGTTCTTCTTTTTCTCTGGGCAAGAAGATTTAGGGGAAGTCTCTACCAATGAAAACACAGGCATGCTGTATTTGTCTCATGTTCACATCTTTAAAAATAGCACATCTTGCATGATATCCAGGAGCCTGGGAAGCTGTGAAGTGCATATGAACATATATTGAACCAGACACTATGATTCTTTCTGTGGAATTAAGAGTTAAAAATTATCATGTGTATAGTGAAATAGAAAGCTTTTAAAATGAAATAAACCCCAAAGCAAACAAGAAGAACCAAGCCCACCAAACAGAAGGCTTTGGTGTCTGTTTACCTAAGCACAAGAGCTGGAGCTGTGGGTAAACAGAGCAATAGCCTGGCTGAGCAGGGTGGATTAGAGGGTGTGCAGGGCCATCATCTCCATTCTGTTCCAGCTGTTCGTGGTGCCTCCAGGACAGTTGTATCTGCACAACTTCTGAGTAGGAAACAATTTTACAGCGCTGCTTAGCAAATATGGATAACTTTGACCCCAAAGAATAAGGACCCTCTGTACATGAGAGAAATTCCCTTTTGTTCAAGCATCAGTAGTGTAGATGATATGCCAGCTGAAATGTTCATCTTACAGAAATATTTGTATTCCACCATCACACATGTGAGGATTTTGGCAGAATTCCAATAATAAACTAGTAAAAAATTACCCTTTAAATAACAGTGCTATCATAGGTAATTAGGTGATTATATTGTTTAATGACAGTATAAAATATCTTGGGAAAAAGTTTACTTAGGGAGGAAGTGAACAAGCATTATTTTCCATTCAAAATTGAAGTACCACTCTTCTTTTTACCTTTTACTCCTCCTTCACTCTTCTTTTCTCCAGAAGATGGTTGTCCTAAGGATTTTTAAATTGAGGTTTAGGTGTAAAATATGGTTTTGTATGAGGACTCAAAGCAAGACATACAGCATCTATAGATACTTCCAAGCAGGGCTCAGATAAGCATGAGAACATAGATACTGCCATGTGAACAGTGCTGTCCTCCTATAGAAAAGGCGAGGACTGCCCGGAGCACTTTTTTATCTGTCTGTAGTTTTATGGTGTGGAAGGCACCGAAGCACAGTCCTGTTGGCACTGATGCCTATTTGCCATTGGCAGCAGGAGCAAAGTCAGGTGTTCTGTCTTGGATTGAAGGCTTCATCAGTTTTGTCAAAAGCAGATCAAAAGTGAACTTTGGAGGAGCTGCTAGTAGCTCTTGTTCTAACAAAGCATGAAAAGCTTAGAGCTAGCTGTTTAGCTGTGCTGGAAGGTTTAATATTAAAACAAGAATTCCTATTGGCTTTCAAATACAGTTAAATATTGTAACAGAGTTAGATTGAACCTCCTGAAACTCTTCTTATTTTTCCAGGAGGCTGGCTGAACACTACAATCAAATATTGTTCACTAGTAGAGTGTAATTGTCATAGGTGTAACATTTAAGAATTTTAAGTGGGATAGATGCAGAAGTCCTGCTCTAGGTTAGAGGAATATCCTGTGACAGAGTTTTACACAAAAATGACAAATGGTCTCAGGCAGTAAGATCTTAATATATTTTTCAAAATTATTCTCAGAGTGAATCTGGTGTTAGAAGTTACAGTTATCTGCATTTGTTTCTGTAACTGTAGTGCATGCTTTGGTATGTAATTTGACTTGCAGGGTCTACTCATTTCTAATTTGAACCAAACGAGTTAATCAGTACTCAAGTAAACCTCGACATATCTTTCAAGCAGTCAGGTTTGTAAAGAAGCAGGTTTTCAGCACTTATAGCATACTTGATTTTCCAAAGAAAATGAAGAAGGTGGATATCACAAGAAAATACAAAATAATTTTTAAAAAGAGAGTAAAGAACAGTGGCTGAAGCAGCAGTTAACACAAATATGAATTGACTGGGAAAGCACAGGGACAAGAACTACAGCATGTGTAAAACTTGCATTGTGCAAAGCTTTCACACTTGTGTGCAAATGAACAGGCCTGTCTGATGGAGAACAGGTCAGCCACTCTCAAAAAAAAAAGAGGTCAGAGTAATAAGAAGTGTCTTGGGAGGTGGGGGTTAGAGACGAAGGTCTGCGTTTTGACAAGTGGACTCAGAAAAGTCAGCAGAACCCCCCAGGGCTCTTCAATTTTCGGTTTGTGAACCAGACTGCTGATACTGGCAGGGAATACCTACACAACACTGCTCATTAATGCATGGAGCAAGGAGACCTACATTTAGGTTGCTGCTTTACAGGAAAATGGAGTGCAGGAGACTGATGGTTCAAGGAGAAATGTCTCCAGCTACTGCAGGTTCTGACATGCATGACCCACATGTGCATGCAGAGGCTGGCAGCCCCATTGCAAAAGCTGACTAATGCCTCTGGGAAGCATTTCCATTCTCTTTGCTGGCTGCTACAGAACGCTGTCCTGGCATTGCTTCTCATGGTTTGGAGATCCCCTGCTATACATGATACAGGAACCTCTTCAGCTCCTCACAACATATGTGCAAACTGTGTCTCCTTTGTAGACCACTGGATTTTCACTTAGAGAAGATTAAATGGCACCTCCCACCTCAGAAGAGGTGTCTGTTAGGGTGGCCATGAAGGTTCTGCAGGAAAGTAGGGGTCTCTATGGAAGTCAATGGCTAAGCCCCTCCATGGGTGTGGAGTGACAGAGCAGACCCTATTTCTGGTCAAAGAAATGGTACAGACAGATGTATGCATGCCCAAAATACAAGCTGGTCTGCAACATCATGGAAGTCCCGGTGAATTAATGGGGAGACCTCGTCACAGTCTACAACTTCCTCACAAGAAGAAGAGGAGGGGCAGACACTGGTCCCTTCTGGTCACCAGGGACAGGAGCTAAGGGAATGGCATGAACTTGCATCAGGGGAAGATAAGATTAGATATTAGGAAAAGGTTCTTCATCCAGAGGGTGGCTGGGCACTGGAAGAGGCTCCCCAGGGAAGTTGTCACAGTGCCAGCCTGACAGTGTTCCAGAAGCACTTGGACAACAATTTCAGACACATGGTGTGATTCTTGGGGTGTCCTGTTCAGGGCCAGGATTTGGACTTCCACCACACTTGTGGGTTCCTTCCACCACAAGATGCTGTATTCAATGAACTGGAGCTGCTGTCAGCTTGGTCTTGATGACTTCACAGAGCTTATGGTCCAGTACCCCACTGGTTACCCCTTGATGGATTCTATACTCACAGAGGAGAAAATCTAGCAAAGACCCCCATTATTCTTTGGGGTATAAAATTTGGGGATGTTTTAAACACATCTAAAGTGTGGCTGATGCGGCTGGTACTAGTAGAACCACAGCTGGTGGTGATGCTGGAGGCAGAATCAGTGTTAGGGGGACTACAGGGTGTAACACAGATTTTTGTTTTTGACAAATCGTTAATGACCTGGTGGATAATATGATGACACTCAAAAATAATCTAAGAAAGTCACTGCTTTTGATGTGATGGATTTTTGATTATTTGATTATAGGACAAGGGTTAATGGTTTTAGACTAAAGAAGGGTCAATTTAGATTAGATATAAGAAAGAAGTATTTTACAATGAAGGTGGTGAAACATTGAAACAGGTTGCCCAGAGAGGTGGTAGATGCTCCATCCCTGGAAACTTTCAAGGTCAGTTTGGATGGGGCTCTGAACAACCCAATATAGTGGAAGATGTCCCTGCTCTCTGCAGGGGAGTTGGACCTGGATGACCTTTGAAGTTCCCTTCCAACCCAAATACTTTTATGATTCTGTGATTCTGTGATTGGAAACACAAAAAAGGAAAGGTACAGGAAAAATGTAGTATGTAGTTCATACTGGAATGACTCAAGTTCCTTGGAACAAGAGGACTACACAGAGAAACATTTCACAGAGAACATTTCTGGCTTCACAAGAGGGATGGGAAGAAATCTGCAGTACTGCTGATGACAATCAAGGCTCGGTGGCACAACTGTAATAGAGACAGCTATAACCATAGGAGGCCTCAAGAAAGGTCTCTTCTGCAGAGATGAAGAAGTGTTAATATTCATATTCAAAAGCATTGGTTCCATACATGACTTACGATATCCTGGTCAAGGTTCCTTTGAACCTATAGCAGACACACAGAGGTGCTATTGAGTAAAGAGTGGATCAGCAGCCCGTTGTACAGGAAGAAACTGAAGGTGATGGACATGGTGTACTGGGCAAAATGAAAGCTGAGAGGCAATATGGTTATTGTCCACAAACACATCAACAAGGGAACACCAAGGGCAGAAAGAAAAGAACTACTAAAATTATTAACTGTGGAAGCATAAGAAAAAAGGATTCAAAATAGCCAGAAAGAAACTTAGCCTGGAAATTAGTAGACTTAGAAGAGGGAAATTCCTGATTCATTTCAGAAACAAAGATGGAAAAAATATAACAGCTATGAAACTAACTTAATAGAAAGGGACTAAATACCAGTGAATGCATATCCACAGTGATGAGTTTCCCAAGACACCTTGCATAAACAGACTTCTATAAAGGAAGATATAGACCCTGTAAGGGTTATGAAGTTAATTTTAGCAGATTAATCTGAACCACAGCTACTGTTTTGCAAACTCATAAAACATACTCTAATTAAAACAGTAGTGTAGTCTTTGAGAGAAATGATGCCACTGCCTTTTGTCCTTCCCAGCCCCTTTTCCCCTCCCTTCCCGTTTGACCCAGCATTTACATGCAAATGGCCGAAGTCTGAATCAGAGAAAAGAACTTTTGTTTCCTTTTTTTTCACTGATCCATTTCACCTTGCAGCTGCTCCTCCACCCAAGTGAAGGAGCAGCTAGAATTGGGCAGCTGGGGCAGGAAAAAGGGTGCAACTTCACCTTTTGGTAACTGCATGCTTGTTGATTATATCCCCAGAGAAGAAACTGTTCCTGCCTATATTCTGAGTAGGGTTTTTTATTGCTCAGGCTAAAGTTCTGCTCTCTCCTTCCCATTCTCTCTCTCCTTTCCTGCTCTTCTTTGTTCACCATTTTCTCCCAGTTTTTTTCTTCCTCTTACCCAATCCTCTTTGCAAAGCCAACTTCTTTCTTTAAAGCTGCTGCACTCTTCTTTAAAAGATGCAGCATTGCAAGCTGAACAGCACATAAGTGTCCAACTTTAACTCCTGATTATAAAACAGATATCAATATAGTTGAATGACTCTTGGTAAGGATGACTCAAATAGCTGTAGCTGGAGCGTAGGAAATATGAGAAAAGGTTAGGTAGAGAGTTCCTGTTCAGCCCAGTGACAGCAGGAGGAGGTGGGGAAACTAAAACAGCCTTCCATCTCCTGGATGGAGATTACTGAAAAGAAAGAGAGTTTATTATAAGACAAATCATGTTGGAAACATTGCAAACTAATCCTCCCTTACAGTGTGTTATTTGCTTATTGATGATAGATACATTTCACAGAGAAAAAGTATCCAGTACTTGTTGGGTTTCAACATTTTTCACTGTTTTCCATTTTTCTAGCTGACTCCATCCTATTTGCTTGCAATCCACTCCTCTGAACTCTGCAGGTCCTGTTCATGGTTACTGAAAAAGGGAATACTTCTTCCCTTTATTCCTAACCCTTGACTATGCAGCTACCAAAGTTGATGAAGCCTCTACTTATCCTTCAGTACCTTGTTCATTTGTAATTTGCTTTGCTTTCAGCTTCATTTAATCTCAATGTCTGATTTAATCCTGGATCGTTTCCACTGGAAATGCTGAGGCCAGCAAAGACGATCTACGTGAAGTATGACAGAGAACAAGCTCTCACAAAAAACTACACCTGTGAACTTTATGGGGTTTCGCTCTTGAAAATTTTGCTCTTTTCCTTAAATTCTCAGGGACAAAACCTGAGTTTTGTGTAGAATTCTGATAAGCAGCATTTTACTCTTCAGACTCACGATGCTCAGCAAATGTCAACAAACATCAGTGTTTTTTAAGGGGAAAAAGAGAGCTCTTTGAAATTTCTTGTTATCCTTTAGTACAGAATGTCTGCACATAAACTAGAAGACCTCCATCTAGATCTTAGACAGGTGGAAGAGGAAGGGAAGAGCATATGACTGTATTACAATTTAGGCTTTTTAATATTATTTCAGTCCATACACAATTTCAATTCTGCCGTTGGTCAGTGCTTCTGTTCCCTGCAGAAGACCAGATCTGTATCCATCTTTACTGTCTAAAGCATACCTGCAGAGGACTGCTAGAAGATAAATAATTAAATGTTGCATTGTTACTTTCTTGTAATGTAACTTCAGTGATCTCTCCCCAGCTGTGCAACAACAAAGACAACTTTGGACCGTGGGAGCTATTTCCTTTGATATAACTCAAAACATCTCGAACTCCTAGTGACAAATTTAATGTTAAGGCTCTGCTGTGCTCTGTTTGCAAACTTACCTGATGAAAGGGAGTCATCTTGCAGTGCTAGAGGAGAACCACCATACTCACTGT
Source organism: Dicrurus megarhynchus (assembly GCA_013399195.1). Classification (NCBI taxonomy): domain Eukaryota; kingdom Metazoa; phylum Chordata; class Aves; order Passeriformes; family Dicruridae; genus Dicrurus; species Dicrurus megarhynchus. The sequence goes on along the minus strand of VXAD01011623.1, from coordinate 190,034 downwards.
GGACTAATTACTTGTGTGTGTGCAAAATATGGCTTTGTAACACCACCCCACCTCCCCAGCCCCCAGATTTCCTGTTTGAATTAAGATTTTGTTCTTAACAAGATGGACATTCAAATTGCTGCTCCAGGTCAAGGCAAAAAGAAGGAGACTGTGCCTTCAACCCTGGCCTTGGAAAAACTTGGTCATGGGAGTATTTTATCTTCTGCAGTGAGTGAAATAAGTGGATAATTAAGTAGCTTCATCATTTTTATAGAAGTACATGTCTATTTGAAGGTTCCATATGACCTTCCTAATCATCACCTTTTAAATAACAACCTGAAAAGATGGTAATATTCTTTGCAAAAGTAAAACTTATGGATAAATATCAATCTCTTTATCTTCTCCACTGGCCTGAAATCCTCCTTTCTCAACTCATAGTTTCATACACTGCTGGCACTTTTTATCCCATGCAGTTTCCCACATGATAATTTGGCCTCATGAGAATACTGTGAGGCATTGCACGAACATGAATTGAAAAAGATAACCCTTTGAGCAGGAGAGATGTCAGACTAAATACAGAATAAAAGACCTGAGCTGCATGTTAAGTACATAAGTGAGAGTAACACGATCACAAATTCTGTCCAATTTAGGAGAGAAGGATTATTTTGAGGCACTGTGTTGAAGGCCCTAGAGAAGTCCAGATAAATGACGTCTGTAGCTCTTCCCTTGTCCACTGATGCCATCACCCCATAATAGAAGGCCATTCGATTGGTCAGGCAGGACTTGCCATGCTGGCTGTTCGAGTGGTGGCCCTGACAGGTACCTCCATTCTGGTGCACAACATCATTCCTGTGCAATGCCATCTGTGTTGAATGTGCCTGGGCCACAGCTGACATCAGACCGAGCTGACTATCCCGCTCAAGCAGTCGTGTGTGAGCTCTGTTTTGATATTTATGAGCAGCTTAAAAAGGGAAATGTTTCCTCACGCCTGATTGACTATAGACATATGCGTCATACAAATTGCCAGATAACTGCATGGTGATGTATGACTTCAGATGAAAATCTTCAGTTCTATCCTTTGCATATTCAAAAAGAGTGCAAACAACCCTAGAAACCCTAGAAGAGCTCAAGACCCCTTCCTGCACTTCACACTAGAGAGGTCTTTCTACGGATAATTTATTTTTCTGTAGGATTTCAAGAGGAGATAGTTTACTTATGATGTAGTGCAAAAGATGCAGCATTCTCATCAGGAAAAGCCACAGGACACTTTCAGCAGAAGGGTGATTCACACATTGGTGAATGCCTAACATGAAAAATGTCTCCATTAACAAGATAGCAACAATAATTTTTATTGTTCCCCTTGCTACTTCAATACTTTGCAGTATTATGCTTTCGGAGCTCTGAAATGTACTTCCATTGCTTTCAAAAACAGTGAAAAGTGTCCATCTGGTACATATAGGCCAAATAATTTGGGTATTTCTAGAAGGCAGTAATAAACATTATTACATTTAGAGAATGCTGTTAAAAAGAAAGCCTCTGGCCAGTACTTTGCTACCATTGTAGCAAATTTCCCCTCTGTGTTTTCATTTTTGAGCATGCATATCATCATACTGGTGGCAGCAACTCAGTGCAAACTCATTGTGTGTGATCCTTCTGACAGACATCACACATGTACAGCAATTAAATCATTGCTTTCTAATAAACATAATATCTGGAAAAAAAGAAACACCAGAAGCTGAGCACAGCAGAAAGTGCCCAGCACTTAATTTCTTTGGAAACCAAAAGCATTCAGATATAATATGTAGAATTCAACCAGTATGTGTGTGTTAACACTCTTCCAAAACATGAATGCAAAATAAGTCACACCATATTGTTTCAAAACAATTTATATGGTTCTATATCTACATCTGTAGAAGTAGTTGATAGACTCTTTATTATTTGCTTCCCCCATGTACAGACAATCCACAAATCCCAACTCATTCCTTACTTCAAAAGAAACGTTGTCTGATTAAGTGTGGAGTCCAGAAGACCTTTAGCAAACTTCTTGAAGTAAAACTCAAAAATTCAGCACTCCCATCCATTCAACAAATGAATCTGCACAGTATTTGCCAGCCCATGCAGAAGTTAGAGTTGCTTTATCTTCAAGATTTGCTGTACAGAAACAGCAACTGTTTTATTTACTTGCTAGAACAAAAATAAATAAATAAATAGAATTCTAGTTATAAATCCTTAAATATTCAGTTCAAACCAACTTGCTGAGAAGCCAACAAACTGCAAAGGTGCTCTGCAGCAGAGGCAGAGCTGAATGTACTTTTCAACATGCCCTGCCCCATGCAAACACCAGTGAATTGTTTTACTCCTCCCCAGAGGCAGAAGCTCAGCAATAGTGCCTCCCTGTCTGTCTCCCGTGTGCTGCTCCCACCCGACGGTTCTGCTGCCTGTCTGCCATGGGTGCAGCTGTGGTAGGACACAGTGGCATCACCTTGACTCAGCCAGCCAGCTGGTGAGACAGGGCTGTGCACTGCTCGGGGATTCAGAGGTTTGCTCCATGCCCCAGCTCAACACCTGCACACGGCTGGCCGCTGTTTGGAGGTGCAAACTTGAACATCACAAAGCACCAGAGCTGCAAGGCTCAGACACAACCTCAGAGAGAAGTTATAGGCAACTTGTTTCTCCTTCCTAACACATCGTTGGAGTAGTCTGCAAGACTAACAGGTTTGGAGCTAGATCTAATAGAACTTTTTTCCTCCAAATAAAAAAAAACCACCAAAACTCAAATTAGCTCAATGGGACAACACAATAAAATAATTATGACTTTTCCCTTGAATACTGTGTAGATGCTCTAAAGATTTTGATGAAGAACGGCAGTTGGAGAGGTTCTCAGTAATCAGAATTATTTGTAAATTGTAAGGCATGAAACTACTTCACTGATAGTGAATAGTGCAGATTAATGTAAGTTGATGAAGACTAGTGTTGGTTTGGTTGCTCTCCCAGTTACATCAGAAGGATTTTTGAACAGCTGGAAGTTAAGTGGAGTTTTCAAAAAAATACAGTAGTTAGCATAATGCTGTTCTACATCTGCTTACACTTGACATAAAATCTCATGAACAGTCATTTTTGTTTGGAAACTTTTACTGCACTTCAGATTTAAACATTATTTTTTCACTGTGGCATAATATTTATATCTGCATATATAAATACATTCATATATTATATTGATTTTTTTTTAAAGCAAGAATTTATGTTAACTTTCATCGCACAACAAGAAATTTTCTTAATATATTATTTCCTTCACTCAGGGAACAATTTCCCATGTTTTTCCATAGGACCATCTTCTCATTTCCTTAAGAAACCTGCACGATTGAAGCATTGCACCTTATCCCCTTCTCCTGTAAGCTAGAAATTTCACACTTCAGAAATGATCTTATGCATAATTATTCTTCTCAATAACATGCTAACAGTGTCACGATTGCAACAATCATTATTTCATAAGTGTCACTGGTAACATCCATCTCAGCTCTTTCCTAATTCTCTACATTCTTTGTAAACCTTAAATGAAAAAATTTAAATTGAGGAAAGTAAGATCTCACAGAAGTGAGGGTTTCCATAAGATGGGTGAACATGCTTACATGCCTTTTATTAGTTTTTCTAGAAGTGCAGTGCTAAAACCTGTGAAGGGCCACAGACCTGCAAGCACTGCAATCCTAGCTCCTGGCTGTCTGAAAGAGTTGCACCCAATCATCCCTTCCAGACGTGTCTATCAGAGGCAAAGCAGCTCAGCCTCATCCTGCAGCTGAGTGTGCTTGTCCAAGGAGCTCTCTCGTGCCCTGGCTTGGCTGGGACTGTGCCAGCCCCAGCAGCTGGTAGCAGCACTGCTCTCATCTGAAGCCAAGGTCACTCTCAGTTGCATCATGGAATGATCGGAGCAGCCATGTAGCTGTCTTCCAGCTTGATCTGTAGCTCTGTTTTGACAAGGGAGGGTGATTTAACACCACAGTATGTTCCCTGTCAGAAAGGATTTTCTGCAGGGAAGTTGTGATGAGGAGGGTGTGTACCACCACCCTGGGAAGGGGTATGTGACACAGGGGTTTTTTCACAAGTGAAGAATCAGCAGGCATTTGCTCACACAGCTAGGATGATACAGAGCAGTGATCTGCTGGGAAGGACTATATGCCTTTTTCTCCCTCACAGCAGAGAGGTGCTTTACATCTGTAACTCCTGTGTGGGAGGTGTGCGTCAGGACACATCCCCAAACGGTGCCAGGTGGTTCCTGCGAGGGGATGCCGTATCCTGCGTCTCCCGAAGGAGCACCCTGCCTGAATGGAGATCACAAAGATGCAAAACAGCATTATGCGCAGGCAGACCCCATGGAGAGTGCAGCTGTTTAGTTGATCACATGCCCTGAGGACAGCTACCAGGATCCATCCCCTCTCTTTGCCACAAGGGCTCTCCTTAAGACCCATCTTGCCTTCCTGACTGCAAGAGCCAGATGTACGCCACGAGCCTGGGCTGGGTGTGGGGACTGCGAAACGGCCACATCTAAGGTGCTTCTCCTCTCCTTCACTCCTCCAGCAGCGCTCCGAGTAGCAGCAACAGTTCAGGAAGCCGTAATTTGAAGGGCTGCAGGAGGCACTCAGTGGCTGGATGGAATTGATGTGAAAAAGTACAAATGAGGCAGAGCTAGCCAGTGCTGACAGAGAACGTGAGCCTGGACCTGCAGAGTCCAGGGAAATGAACGGAAAACACACTAGGAATTTAGCACATGGAAGGAGCTATGGGATGGGGAAACTGGAGGTGTCTGGTCGGTGGAATTAAAGAAAAAGAGATGGGGTTTTATGCCACAAAGGAAAGGATTAGATCAGTGTGGAAAGGAACTGCTCTGCTGAACTGCTCAGCCTGCCTCATTCTAGGAATGTTTTTTTCTGAACTTTCCAGGAAATGTCTCTTGAAGTCTTTTAAAACTGCGTGTTTTCCAGTTGATGAGCCTACAGTCATGGAGTTAAGCTATGTTAAACTTCTGTGGTTTAATCCAGCTCAGTGAGTTTTTGCCCCATAAATGTCAGAAGTGCTGGTCTTTCACTGACACCTGTGGCTATAAGGCAGAATTGCACACAGGCTTTCATACTCTGAAAGTCAGGAGTTTCAGCTCCCAAACTTTCTGGTAAAGATTAGCTTCCCTCAGGCTTTTGCCCGAGGAGTTAGTAACAATGTTCGCGATACTGCTGCAGTGATACACGTTAACTTGTGAGATCGAGGTTTGTCTTTCTCTCTTTCCTGGGGGAGTATTATCTGTGCAAAGGGATTTAGGGGTTCTGCCTTCTTCTGCAAAAACTAACTATGTGTTAGCTGCTCCCCTAACCATGTGTTTTACAAGATCAAGAGCAGGGCAAAGCAGTATGCCTTGTAGTTGAAACAGACAGGCATGAAGCATTGCTGCCCATCCAGAAGCTGGTTTTGGCCTGCTGGTGGTTTTGCCTGATGAGGAGAAGAGTGGGATGGGAAGAGGGGACAGTACCTGTTTCACACTCTGCATTACTACTGCAGTTAAAAGTGCTGCTGAAATAGCTATAACACTGCTAACACCCTGTCCTAGACCTCCTTAGGTTAACACAGGCTCACATTTAGCACAGGCTGAAGCACAATTTTAATCATGCACCTTTTAATCATGTACCTAAAGCACAATTTTAATCACTTACCTGCAGGATAAAGTTTTAAATGTTTGTTTTGCTGGTACTTACAGGTGTGGAAATCCCTTGTCTGACATACAGGATTTCCAAGTAGGTTACTGGCTTGTCGAAGGTAAGCTGCTGCTCGTATGAAAACTTTTACATTAAGCTAGGATAAATTGACCTCAAACTAGGATGACTTCAATGCTTAAGATGCATATTTTTGATAAGGCCAGTGCCATGTGCATGAAGAATATAGTAGGAATTAATTTACAGGCAGCATAATAGAATCATTATAAAAAGAGAGAAGGGCAAGGCAAGACAAGGCAAGGCAAGGACCATCTCTCGCCATCCCGACACTCCCACCAATGAGGCCAGTGCCCTGCTGGAGGCAAGTGAATAAGCAAGTGGGGCATTCGTGTATCACCACTTTTTTGCTATGGTATATAGCACACGCTCATTAGGAAACTTTTCTTATTTCCTCGCCTTTGTCCGCTGTGATTGTCTTGACTGTCTTGATAAAACAACAGCTCTTGTAAGATCATTTTTGTCCCCGACACAAAGCTGTGCACTAACGTTAGCTCCAGCTGAAGCCAAACCTAGGAAGAGTGTGGCAATAGAGAAACATGCACTCTCATGGCTTTCAAGAAATGAGGGTCTGTGAGCAGCCCTCTGGCAAGGAAAGCTTGGGAGAGAAAAACCTCTTGGTGATAGGACACTCTCTTTGTTTCAATAGACTTTGTTACATACTACGGAGATTTTTTGTATATTTTAAACCTTTTTCAAGACCTTGAAATAGATACGGACCTCTCTGCCAGGAACCCCTTCTGTTTGGCAGTGTTGGCAGCCTTTTCTGTATGCTGTTCCAGTGTTATATCAGTAACTCCCACTGAATGGCAGTAGCAGGCTGTGCATATAATTCTGGCATATCTAAAAAGCCAGGTATTAAATTATGTGTGTGCAATAAAACCATTTAAATGTTGCACTGCTCTGAGCTAATCTGGACACCTTGCCAGTACTTTATAAATATGTGTTGTATTTACAGTTCTGTGATTAGATTGAAGTAACCTATTATCATAATGATAGAACTGATTCTGTATATTTAATATGATAGAAACAGCAGATGTATGCCATGAGCCTGGGAGAAGGCACAGTTAGAGTAAAAAGTGACATCTTTCTCCTTAAATAAGGGGCATTACTTGCAGCTTTACAAGTCTTTGATATGGTGACCAGAATTAATCTTCTTCATACCTGTGGTTTATATATAAAATCTTTGTGCAAGGGTGGTGTGGTCTTAATACACACTTGATATACTTCTTGCCAGAAAGTTCTCTTCCAGAGTGAGGAGAATAATCCATATTTAGAGAGGCAGCAAATGCAGTAATTATATTCCTTGATTAAGGTTTCAAAAGGATGTCAGTAGACGTACGGGTCTGTGGTTTATAGCCTAACAAAAAGGCATTCCTCAGTCCTTTTTGTGATCTGTACGCACACGGAGATGATGAAAGCAATACTTTACTTGTGCTTTTGTGGTCATTTGTGCTCAATGCAGAAAAATATCTCTATCTTTCCTGCCCTTATATATGGGAATTGAAATGAGGAGCCAGAGTTTACCACCTCTGCTTATCAAAGAACCACGGAATGGCTTGGGTTAAAAGCAACCCTAAAGATAATCTGTTTCCAACACCCTGCTGTAGGCAGGGACACCTTTCACTAAACCAGGTTGCAGAAAGCCCCATCTAACCTGAGATGGTTATGCTAAAGGATTTCTATGCAGTATCCAATTGTTATCACTAGTGCCCTCTTGGACTGTTCAAATTTCTCATTTAGCTGAAATAACACCGTGAGATGGGGTAGCTCTTCACTGAGATACCTCAGATTGCTATCAAAACATCAAAAAACAAACACAACTTCATTGCACCAAATACTTATTCCTCTTTATGTTCCATTGTTCTCTGTAAAACACATAGCTAAAGGAACCAGTGACATCACCTGGCCTGTACCAGCAATAGTGTGGGCAGCAGGACTAGGGCAGTGACTGCCTCTCTATACTCGGCACTCGTAAGGCCACACCTTGAGTTCTGTGTTCAGTTTTAGGCCTCTCACTCCAAGCAAAGCATCGAGATGCTGGAACAAGACCAGAGAAGGACAAGGGAGCTGGGGATAGGTCTGGAGCACAAGTCCTATGAGGAGCGGCTGAGGAAGCTGGGGATGTTCAGCCTGGAGAAAAGGCCACTCAGAGGGACCTTATCACTCTGTACAGCTCCCTGAAAGGAGGATGTAGTGATGTGGGACTTGGCATCTTCTCCAGGTAACAAGTGACAGGACTAGAAGAAATGGCCTTAATCTGTGCCAGGGAAGGTTTAGATTGGGTATTAGGAAAAATTTCTACACAGAATGGGCTGTCAAGCATTGGAACAGGGTGCCTGGGAAGCAGTTGGGTCATTATGCCCGGAGTTATTTAAAAGACTTGTAGACGTGGCACCTAGGGAAATGGTTCACTGCTGGACCTGGCAGCGCTGGCTTAATGGTTGGACTTGCTGATCTTAAAGGTCTTTTCCAACATAAATGATTCTATGATTCTAAAGAGATATCCCTTCATGTACTTTTTGTAACAGTACTGCCCCGTTCAGCATCTCCCAAGCCTTACTTGGACTATATTACTGATTTAAACTAATAAAACAATATGGAATTAATTCTGCATCTGAAAAATTCTGAAGAAGACTAAGGGAACTTCAAGCTTAGCTTGTGTGGAATCACACTGAAACTGCAGCTCATCACTGCTGGAAGGCTCCCAAATAAGCAGTGCTGCCATTTTACAAGTAGCTAGCTTCCATGTTAGAGGTGGTTGTTGCTGAAGTGATTGCTACCAGCAGTAGGCAGGCCCATGGAAACTAATACTTCATTTTGAAATATATCTAATAATTGGCCCTTTTAAGCCACTTTTGAAAGTGCCCCTGATAGTATGGCTACCTAAATGTATTTTTTTTAATTGTAACTGCAAACTGAAAAATTGCTAGAAGCATAAAATGCATAGAAGCATCACTGATGTGTGGTTGATACATATCAAGAAAAAATGGAGTTGCAGGTGTTTCTGCTACCACTAAATTAAGTAACAATACATTTTTGGAGCTATTGAAGTTCTTTTTCAAAATGTAATGTTTTGGGTTTGTTTTGGGGTTTGTTTTTTTCTTTTGGTGCTCTAATCTAAAGCACAGTTAAGGAATGCAATTTTAATGCTGGTTGCTCAATAAAGCCTGCATAGAAAATGATCAGAATATTTTAAAAGAAAGCTGATTTTTCACCTTATCCAGGACTTGACTGATGATTAGGAAAACAAAGAAAGCCCTATAATATGCCCCAGTTACTTCAGCCCATAAAGAGCTGTCATAGTTAATTACTATGCATGTCTCATACTGCTAGACTGTAATTACTGTTTTCTGACCTAAGCATCATTGTGTGTAGCTCACTGAAATATCTGCTCTACAGGTTCTAGTTGTCATGGGGAAATGATAAGGGTATGTTTTTTCCCCCTGAATATCACTGTTGAGAAGACACTAGTTCCATAAGAGGACTGAGTGGCCTGACATCTTCAGGTCAAGCACTATCTGCACTTCTTGTCATGGCAACTTTGTGAAGGGAGTGGAGGCTGTGGAAAATGAAGACCAATAGGAATAACCAGGGATAGTGTCATGTGGGCCTGAGAAGAAGATCTCTCTGATTTCTGTGGCATAAAACACAGCCTGTAGCAGAATCTCTAATGATGGGGACTGTAGTAGAGTCATGAAGGAGAGGGTTTCTAATGGAGGGCTTGAAAGGGGAAGTCTGTTTGTTACTTAAGTGGGCGCTTACACCACAAAACATGAGCAGATGGTGATGCTGGAAAGCAAACATTTTTGAAAGGTTACAGAACCACAGAATCCCAAGGTGGGTCAGATCGGAAAGAAACACAGTGGTCATCTGGTACAGGCTCCCTGCTCAAGAAGGGCCTCCTAGAGCACATGACACAGGATTGTGTCCAGACAGTTCTGGAGTATCCTCAGTGATGGAGACTCCACAACTTCTCTTGGCAATTTGTTCCAGTGTTCAGTCACCTGCACAGTAAAGAAGTTCTTCTTCATGTTCAGGTGGAACTTCCTGACCATCAGTTTCTGCCCACTGCCTCTTGCTCAGCACCACTCGAGAAGAGCCTGGTCCATCCTCTTGCCACCCACCCTTCAGATACTTATAGACATTGATGAGATCCCCTCTCAAATGTTTCTTCTTGAGGCTGAACAGGCCCAGTTCCCTCAGCCTTTTCTCCTCAGAGAGATGCTCCAGTTCTCTAATCATCTTTGTAGCCTTCCACTGGACCTGCTCCAGGAGCTCCATGTCTCTCTTGTCCTGAGGAGCCCAGAACTGGACATGGCACTCGAGGTGACGCCTCACCAGGACTGAGCAGAGGGGCAGGATCACCTCCCTCGACCTGCTGGAAGTGCTCTTCCTAATGCCCCCCAGGTTACCATTGGCCTTCTTGGCCAGAAGTACACACCGTGGTTACCTACAATGGTGTCTGTTCTGCACCATTTGTGGTGGACACCATTAGCACTCATCTGTGCTTTAGAAAAAGCTCAAGTAAAAGAAAGAGCTATAGAGGACATGAGATGAAACAATTCCCATTTAGAAAAGCCTGCTGGTACTTAATTTTGCCTATCATGTGCCAAATAAGGCATAGATATATGCTACTGTCATCCCAAGAGATTATTTCCTTTGCAAAGAATAATATGACTAGTTATTCAGGGTTGTGAGGGTGGGAAGCCCCTGATGTAAGTGCAAGAGAGGCATATGGCTATTCCTCATGCCTCCCAGGAGTATGTAGGCACTGGAAGCCAGCCTGGCCCCATGAAGCAGGAGGCAGGAGGAGAGGTCTCCCCGCACCCAGTGATTCTTGATGTACTCGCCCACTTGCATGGTCAGCAAAGGGTACAGACAATGCAAACAGAGCTGTCCCAAAAGCAGCTAAGTCAGCTTTTTTATCTCCTTTCAAAAGTGATGACCACTGGTAATACTACTGGGTAATTTTTAAACGGTTTTATTATTTTAGGAAATTGCAGTGGAAATGTCTAAAAAAGCAGGAGAAATCTGATCACCCTGGCATTTACAACGCAGGCAGCAGTGTGAACAGCTGATGCAGAGATGCCTCATCTGTTCTAAGTTAAACAGGGAGGAGGCCCGTGTTCATAACCCAATGTTAAAATTAACAGGATTTCTTTTGAGAGGAGTGCTTAGCCATTGATGGCTTTGAATGCAAGACAAGTTTAAGGCTTTTTTATATATGTACTATTTTCCTATGTGCCTAATATTTATGAATCCCTTGTTTAAGAGCTGGCATCTTGCTTGGTACTACATGGAAAGTGTAACAGAGGCAGTCCTTTCTTCAAAAGGCTTATAAATCAAGTGCCCAGGTTTTTTATCTCAGTGTTTTCCGACTGTGAGGTAAACAAAAGGAGAACCAGACCAGTACTGGTGTAGAAAAAGCACAAGCTGTTCTGAAAACCCTGTGCATGGAAGACCCCTGTTTTTCCATCCGCAACCACAACTCCTTGGCCTGGCAGTCTCACAGGGTGGTCCTGTCCCTAGAGAAACTCTGTTTCCTGGGTTTGTCTGAGCTAGAAGCAGCAAAAAATAACAGTGGTTTGTGCTCTGCTTGTTTTGCTGCTCCTGACATGGGACCAGAATAGGAATCGTGGCTGTTGAGAAAAATAGTTGATGTTTAAAGCCAATCTTCCTGGTAGTCATCTGTAATTAAGAGTTGGCTTGAAAAGGACAGTGGAAGTGAATGGAAATGCGTTTCCTCTCACCTAAGTGAGCACTCTGCAAGAGGCCAGAAGTGACACAACACATTCGAATTTGCCTTTCCTGGCTTCACCAGGGAGGTAAAAAGCCTAAAAGGGGATCTAGTCATGGGGATCTAGTTGCTGTTTCCACGTACCTGATGAGGGTTATAGAGGACATGGACTTTTCCAATATATGAGGATAAAAGGACACAATTTGCACCAAGGGAAATTCTGATCATGTACTAGGAAAGGGTTCCTCACTGTGACAGTCTTTACACTGAAACAAGCTGTTGAGGGATGATGTGGGGTCTCTGTCCTTGAAGAAATACAAAACCTTTTTGGGTGAGGCTGTGAAAAACCTCATGTAAGTTTGGTATCAAGTCTGTTTCAAGCAGGGAGTTGGATTAGAAACCTCCAGTTTTTTCTTCCAATCTATAAAACTAATGAATATATTCATAAGATAAGTTGATAAGTTATGACTAATTATTCCACGAGATTTTTAGACTCCCAGAGACTATCCTACTATTACAGGACTACAAAGAAATCAGCCAGTTAATACAGAACATGGGGAAGCATGTTTGATCAGACTCCTCTCAGGCAAAGCCTCAGCTAAGAAGCCTGTTTTGTCTCTAGCACACTGCCCTTATATATTACTCTTATGTCAAACCCTTGTAAATAAAGCAGTACATGTATTTGCAAGGTGATGACAATGACTGTTTAATGGCACACAACGTAGCATGGTATATTATAATTATCTATCCTAAGCAAATGTAAGTGGGCACTATAATAACAATTGGTGGTGAACATACTATTTTATTATATCCATTTTTAGATAAAGTACACAGCCATGACAAGCTGAGCAAGAAACCAAGAAATTGTGCATCTATAATTGTCTTCTATGAACAAACCCCTTGCTGTGGTGCTCCTGCGCCACCTCCAAAAGCACCTATGATGTTTGAGCTAGTTTGAGAGACATAGTCCTTTTGCAATGGGGCTTTCAGTGGTACTGCATGGTCTCATTGCAATGGTGAACTTTTAGGTTCCTTTTCCGTTTGGATTTCATTATTTGTGCCTACTGAAGCTGTCATCACAGGGTTTCTTTCTGTAATCATAGAATCACAGAAGGGTTAGGGTTGGAATGGATCTCTAAAAATCATCCAGTCCAACCCCTTACCATGACCAGGGACACCTCTCTGCGCAACCTGTGCCAATGTTTTATCACCCTCATTGTAAAAAATTTCTTATATTTTATCTAAATTGGACCTCCTTCATTTTAAAATCATGATCCCTTGTCCCATCACAACAGACCCTACTAAAAAGTTTGTGCTCATCTTCCTTACAGCTCCCCTTTAAGTACTGAAATGCCGTAAGTGTGTATTGGAGTCTCTAGGGGTTGGGAATTGGTGTTCCTTTTCTCTTTGGTCTATGGTAAATCTGCAGGAATATGACCTGAGCCTGGGAACTCCCTCCACATTAATGTTTCTTACCTGAGCAGGGTGGGCAGGACTTGTCCCCAGGCTGTGGGACAGCAGTCCCAGCCACCCCAGGTCAAGGAGGGTAAGAAATGTAGGAGGGAAAGGTGTTGGCTTCGCCTCTCCCTTTCAGGGACACTTCATGTGGGTACTAGGTGATGAATATTGTCTCCCTATGGAGAAATGGTGAGGCCTGGGAAAGCCAGTGCAGCTGCATGACAGATGGCTAGGCAGAGGCAGCAATGCAAACAGGGGGTCAGGCTAAGTGCATTGACTTAAAATCTTAACTTCAACATTTAATTACCATTTCCAAAGTTTCCTGATCCTTATGAGACTTTTCTCTTTCTGTTGAGAATCAGCCAGTATTGTTATTGGGCAGATGCCAGATTTCTTGGCTTTCAGTTTGTAAGTCTGAACCACACTAGCGGTTTCCCAAGCTTTACGTCTTGATCTCTGATAACATATTCACTTCTGAGATGGAAATAGCAAGTCTTTACAGAACTCCTCAGATGTTTTTCCATCCAAGTGTGTGTCTGTGCACATACCCTGCAGCCAATCTGCTTGAAACTCACGTCCAAGAATTGCAGCAAGATCTGAAATCACTGCTTGTAATGAATTTAAAAAAAAAAAAAAAACCAAAAAACATGTCATAGGATATTAAATAACGCATCTATGGCTGGTTGCTGGGAAGGGTGGCTTACAGTTCCAGCAAGCATGACAAACGTGAAAAAGGATATAGCAGTATGTAGAATGAAGGGATCCAAAAACAGCACAAAGCAGTGAGACTTTAGAAAGGCTTGGGGTCAATGCCATTAGAAATCTCCCTAATGAACACAACACCTGGGTCTTGTTAGAAATGTCTACAGAGTGGAAGGTCAAAAAGAGTGCTTGGAGGGGCTGCCCCAATGGTTTAATGGTACATCTAACCTGAGCCAATGTAATCCAGCCTTACACACCAGGGAGGTAAAACACTTAGAGATCTTTGCTTAAAGAACACTCTTAAAGGAAAATTAATGTGTATTCTGTATTGCTATATTGGCATATTCTGTATGCTGAATAAGACATAGTCATTTGAACATTTTTGTTGCCTCCTCTGATTTTTTTGGGGAGACAATATTTGTTAGAAGTATGATTTGGAAAAGACAAATGTCTGAAGGAACAAATGAGGAAATACAGATACTTTGTGAAGCCTTAATTTATTCTATAAATTTAATTTGTTGTCAGTCTTCTCATTCTTGCTCTGTTTTTTAGCTCAGGTGCTAAAATCCTGCAAATGGGGCAACTCGCACACGTGGCAGAGCATGGCCTTGTCTGCTCCTGTTTGCCCAAGACATTGTTATTCTTATCTCAGGTGTAGAGGCATCAGAGGGAGGTGGACAGGTGGGTCTGCTGTTCTCATGCTCATCCCAGGAGGGAAATTCATAAGTAGTGACCAGAAAAGCTTTTCCAGATTAGTGCATTTCTATGTAGACCTTGTCAGGAGATGTCTCTTGTGGGGTTATTTGGAAAATTATCATTAAAAACCTATACAAAGAAACAAAACCAACCCTTTCCTAGCTGCAAATATATTTTACTGAAGCAGCCATACCTCAGCCAGCAACACCATTTCACTAAAGTGTTTCACCTGCATCAACAGAGGGCACGATTCCCATAAAAATCACTCTCACTCTTTATTTAAATGAAGCCCAGGCAAAGCTTAGCTGCTAGTGCTCTGAGCCTTTGGGTCTTAAAGAGAAAGCGTCATCTGCTGCTGCTCCCCGACGCGGGTGTCCAGGTGGTTTTGGGTGGGCATTCTATATTTCACAAGGGTATTTTGCAAGTATTAACATAAATGGCCATTATCCAGGCTAATTTCCCACAAGCTGTTGAGGTAATAGTTCTCCAGTTTTTTAAACTGGTTGTTGGAACCTGACACCAAAAATCCTTTTAAATGTAGCCTATTGAATCTACACAGCCGACTCCTGTTTTTTTCTGATGGTTGCTGTGTCTATGTTCTTTGTGGAAGCATGGACAAAGAATTGCTTTTATAAATTTCAGCCTTAGTATGTCACTGGATTTCAGACAAATCCTTCTTTCTGACAAACACTTCAGTAGTTATTTGGTAATAGTCAGGGCTCATGGTTTGCTGTTATAATCCTTGTGGTTATCTCTCCCTGCAGCACATCTCACCATCTGCTTTAGCATTGCTGCCTGGGGCATTGAATTTCCCTTTTTCTCTCTTTCTAAAAACTGTGTAATCTCCTTCATTTCTCTAGTCAAGGAGGAGAAAATAGCTGATTTCAGAAGTAGAATACCAATTTTTGTAGCCTTAGCTTACAGCAGAGCATCTTCAGCCTCGGTGGCACACAGAAGAAAGACCCCAGAGCAGTATGCACCATGCTCCTGGGGGATTCAGCTCTGGGTTTGGGCTCTTTGATTTAGATCCATCTCCCACAGATGTTAAATAGCCGTTTTTCTGTGGGCACAGCAAGAAGCAGCTGAGTGCCATTTGGCTGCTACTGAAATTGAGGCAGGCAGAGACCCAGTACAGAGGTGGGAAGGAAGGGGAGGGTTTCTTTTCCTTTTCACCATCCTGTTACCCAGGGTAGATGAGAGATGCAGGCACAGCTCAGTCCTGCTACCCGTGCTTTGGAGAAGCTAGAGAGAATCTCTAGGTGCTGTTCATCTGGAATGATGGAATTGTGAGAGATGTTACAGCAAACGTAACATCTCCAGCACCAGCTGGAAACAAGGAGTGCAGCAGCTCCTGACAAGGAGTATGCTTTATAAAGAAACCACAGCAGCAGAGTCCTTTTTTAATGCTTCTGAGCATGATGCAACAGAGTGCGGCTGTTCTGCATGTGGGCAGTGGCAAAGAGTGGCAGTCTGGCAAACTCTGAAGAGCTGTTATCCAAAGAGACTCAGCTGGGTAGTAGGGCCAGGAGCCCAGCTGTGGCTTTCAGCAACTGCTGTTGATTTGGCTATCTGGCTATGGCCACTGGTAGCACAAAATGGAGGCTGGTGGACGGTACGTGTCACCCCAGTGTGGCATGCAGAAGGTCAGAGATAAGACTCATTCTGAAAACTTACGTCAAAAAATAATGGAACAATCTTGTAAATGCTTTCCCCATGCTCTTGATTTTATTTTGCTCTTTCTGGATAGAGTAGGGTGCTTCTCTCATCTTTGAGTTCATTACCCAAAACTCTAAGGAGAAGATGAAAAGAAAATGAACAAAAGCAAGGGTTGTGTGTACAGTGTTGCAGACTGCTCTGTATATGGATGGGAAATGACTGTGTCTCACACTCAGCTCCCAGTGCTGACTTGGGTACTGCTGGAATAGAAATATCCTAAAAGATAATGTTTAGACTTTGAAGCACTTAGTGTTTGCAACCTTGCACCAACTTCCCTGTTCACCCTTTACACTAGAGCTCCCCTTGAACAGGCAGCTATGATAGAGAATGTCACACTTGAATCCATTTAATGTCCTCTTGAGAGCATTTAGAAGGCAGATTCTCAGCTGATACAGGTCAGCATGACTTGCAGGAGCTGACATTTCGAGATTCACTCTCCACTGAGACTAATTAGACAGTGCATAGCAGTAAGTTCACATGTTCTGCTGCGTGGGGTGAGGTCTGTGTTGCTTTTCGTAAAAGAAATCTGTGGAAGAAGCTTATGGCTGGGAATAGCGGGCTGGTCTAACCAGGCACCCTCCCACTTTGTGTGGAAACCCTTTTGGCTTCTTCAGGGTCCTCAGAAATTAGTCAGTGAAATCAAAAATATTTCCTCTCTGCTCCCTTCAAGGCTCACCATGGTCATTCTTAACCAACCTGTAAGATGAAAGGTTAACCACAGACCCTGCATGAGTCCTCTCCGTTGTTGGTCTCTCCTGCTTTGCCAAGGTGGACAGATAAAGGGAAGGTTAAAACTCTCTCATTACCTGGAAACTGTCTGAAATCAGGAAAGGACTAATGTCTCCAACTTGGGAATTTCACAAGGTAACTGTCAGGTTGACCAAAGCCATGCTCAAATGAAGCCTGCATTTTAAAAAGCTTTTAGAGAGTGAAATCTTGGTCTGGCAGGAACAAGGCATTGTAAAAATCAAGCATTAATAAAGTTGTCTATTTTAAGCTTGTTGTGCGTATAGGAAGAAAGAAAGAAACAGCATTTGAGATATTGATGTATTTGTAGCTGTTTTTATTTTAACTGCTGTGACAGCTGGTGATGGATGACGCCATTCTAATGAAGAATATTCTTCCATAGAAAAGTAGTGATTTTCTTCAGCATTTATTGTCCTTTGGGTTTTGAGTTACTTGTGGTTTACTCTGTGTTGCATATTATATTATTTTCCAGTTTGATTGGCATTTTGCTGAATCACAGCTTGGTTTTCAATTTCCCAGTGACTCAGGAGCTGGTAGCTGTTGTGTGGGAATATGCACTGCAGAGCTGGGCAGTAGCGTAGCTCAAAATACAAGGGGCACCACAGCAAAAAAGAAAAAATAGAGAATGGCTTGTAGTGGTTGGATGTAGCTGCAGTGATCTTCTCATTCCTGGATTGAAGGGAAAAACAACAGAAAAGTCTCCAGCATCAAAGGCCCCCTACCTCTTGTTTCAGAAACATATTTTATCTGTAAAATTCAATTTTCAATTAGATGTAACAGAAACCTCTGAGGAAAAGAAATTGATTTATTGATATACTGTGTGCTTCTGCCAGGAAAAGAACAGCTTTTCCAAAATGCCACTATATCTAAAGCAGGAAAGGAAGGCCTAGATTTCTGCTTTAACTTTGGAAAAACCAAATAAGGCAACTGCTACATCAGCTGTGGTCTTTGCTAAGCTGTTTGCTGAAAAATGAGGGGAGATGTTCTAATGCCATAATTAAATACCTCTCTCAAACACCATGCTGTCCATGACTTTTCTTTGAGTGATGAAGTCTGTAGAAACATAGTCATTGCAGACTTGCTGACTCGAGTCCTCCATGTTCCAGGGTCAAAAGATAGTTGCTAAATACAATTCTGACTAAGCTATTCAAAGACACCCCACTTCAGGGACATGTTCTGAACATTCAGCCTGCGAAAATACATGAGTGACTGTAGCTGTGATTGCTGTGGCAGTGAGCGTCACTGCTTGTTGCTGTCCTATAGCATAGCAACATACCCCTTGCTTGTCACTCACAGAAGTTAAAAATCCAGTAACAGGCTAGCGTGGTTTGAAATACCCTCCAGCTGTTTTGTTATTTGTTAGTTTTGTATTGTTCCTCCCTTGAGGAGGTTCATTATTGGTTTACTATCATGTACCTTCTGTGTACATGATTGGTTCATTCTGTTATCTCTACCTGATGATGTAACACTTTAAAACTCTCTGCGAGAGAACAAACGGGGTCTCTCTGCTTTAGCTCCCCTTCAAGCTAACTGGCCCCTGCCCTCTCGGGGGCAGGAGAAAATAAACTTGGAATGCAGCTGACAGAGTTTCCACTCTTTTCTCCGTACCTTCCGCTGCTGGCTACAGCATGCCTACATGCTGTGAGGAGGCGTTGGGCTGCACTGGTAAACTGAGGCACGCAAACCTCAGTTACCATCTTCCAGTCGCTGGTTCACGTGGGCATCGGACCCCGTTAACCTGCAGACCAGGCTGGGAACAGCCCGGCCGGCAGAGATTTTAACAACTGCTGGCCCATTGGAAGCAAGCTCCTAAAACGTGGGAGGAAAGACCCTGTCATAATAAGGTTTACATAGTAAAATGTCCCTTTGTTTATAAAATTCACAAATTAATGAACTGCGTCTGGTAGTGACAAGGAGTGCTGTCTCAGAAAGGGCTTTGTGTTCTGTCCAGGAGGTGTGTAGAGCAGTGTTCACCTCTTGCAAGCTTCTGGCATGTTTTCACAAGTGCACAGTTTTGCAGTTGGAAAGATCACAGTTAAAGGAAAAGGCGACAAGACTAAAGGAGTAAAGTTTGCAGAGGGTACAATTTTACTGATTCTTCATCTGGGAGAAAGACATAGGTGCCATCTGAGCACCCTAAAGCCCACAAATCAGATCCACAACTGTAATTAAAAGTCTGTTGAGCTCTCTTTCAGGTAAACACAGGGCAATATTTTTTACCAGTTCCAGTTATTGGAAACCAGTCATTGCCCAGGACAGTGTCTGTACAAGTAGTGCGGCATTTTCCATTTCAAAGCAAGGTGTTCATTCCACAGAGTTTAGGAGGAAAGTGAGAATATGCCATCTGATGCAGAGAAGATCTGTACAGACAACGAAATATTCCAAGACAACAGTTTGCAGATATCCCAGCAATCCCAGACCTTGCAGAGGGATGTACTAGGAGAGGAGAAATGGGAAGCATCCACAGCTGAGGGAGTATGCTGTTGTGGAGCCTGGGTGGCTGCAGTTTGATGTGTGGAGGAAAGGCCAGGTACCCCAGCCACAGAAAAGGGGTCCCTGATGCTTCTGGGGGAAGGAAGGCGATCACAGTCTGATCCCTTTACAATGGAGAGGGAATTTCATTTTCCTACTGTGGACTGACTGAATTCAGACTACATCTGCCCTGAGTGTTGAGTACAGAAGGTGATACAAGAACAGGGAAGAGGACAGTCTGTCATGTTGAATGAGTGTATTTTATACGTCATTGGTTCTAAGGTGAATTCTTAGTTCTTCCTTGCTGTCTGTTGCAAAATGCATCTTTACCAAAGTCTACGTTGTACTCTTCAAAAATGAAAGTTCAGTCATTGTAATTTTCATATTAGTGTTTAAATGGTGCTTTTATGGATACAAATGGTGCAAAGAGCTTAAAAGATGCGTACACAAACACTGCTGTGTTTCTCAGCCTACAATATTATGGATATAAAGAAGTGCTAACAAGCTTGATGGCAAGCTTGAGATATTGAAAGGTCAGCATCTTTTTCTGCAAAATAAAAAATAGGATAGAATAGAGAAAGATTAACCTGTTTCAATTGCTAACTCAGTTCACAAAGTGCATCAGGCCTGAGATTGAATATATGATGGAGTGAAATCACTTTCCAATTCCCTACTTGCCTATAAGATGCTCCCAGACAAATAATTTCTTAACTCTAGAACAAATCAGTTTGCTGAAGCAAGCTTTCAGCCCCAACTTTTTCTTCAAGGAATGCACTGTTTGTGTATGTTAATGCATGTAAAGTCAGATTTTTCTAATTGAGCTGTATTGAGTATTCAGGTCAGAATTATTAGAAGTAAAATATAATAGCTGATGGACATGCTTAGCCTTTCAGCAGCAGGATGAAGCCCTAATTGTCTTGTGAGAGGATGTTTTGGTATTTGGGCATGTTCACATTTGACAAAATGAATTTTTTATCATTCTGAAACACTTTCTGTGGATGAATAAAAGTAATTCAGAATTTGTTATAGTCTTTAGGATTAAATTATGACTATCTATGGTGTATTTTGCTGCATAGTTTATAATCTAAATGGAACCATTACCTGGAAGTAAATTTCACCCTACTTTTCTATTACTCTCTAAATAGATAGTGTTTCTTTATGCTGTGTTCCAAAATCATCTGCAAAACATAATCTGTTATCAAGATTCAAGCTGTTTGGCTGTAGCAGTCTTTACAGATACAAACATTCATAATGCAGCACTCCTGTCTCAAAAGAACCCCAAAGCAACAACTAAAAAACCCTACCAAACCCTGGGTTTATTAATTTTTAATTCTTTAATAAAAAAATAGATAGGGAAAACTTTGGTTATTTCCAGAGTTTCAGACAAACTGTGCCCATATAGACAACTATGTGCACCTGAGACAAGACTCCAGTTTATCCTCTGCTAAAAGAGGGAGTACTGTATCGAGGCAATATGTGGATTTTTAATGTATAGTACAGCCATGTGCAAAACTTGAATACAACTTAATTTATCACCAAGGGTCTGAATAGGAATAGCATTATAATCCAGTCTTTCTGCTTGAGTCACTTTGCCATTGTCTTCTGCATTTTCACATTTCTTAGCAAGAACCCATTCACAAGCTTTGGTAGAAGTTAGGCTGGAATGTCTTTCATGATCTTTCATGATCCATTTTCATGGTGCCTTGTGGCTGAGAAGTTACCATAAAGCCTTATGGCAGTTATTGTTATCTTCATAGATCTGTGCAGAGCCACTTCTCTGCACCTCTAGGTGCAGAATGTCTCCTTTAAATGGGCTAGTTTGAACTGCTGTGGCAGATTAGTGATTGTCACACTCAAGATGTACACACAGATTAACTTCATCACTTGAAAATACATAAATAGAACTTACATTTAATATTAGGTGATTCTCACTCTCTGTTCTCTGCATTTAGCATACCAGCCTAATAGTGGCTTAATGAAAACAGTGAGTAGATCGGGAAAAATGTATGGGATTTAATAAGCCTGAGATGCCCAAAGGTGGAATTATATAGTTTAGTTCTCCGGGATTTGTTTTAGGCAGGCAGCAACTATTTGGAAAATACTTTTCAGATATTGGGGTGCTGCACTTTTGGATTTTGGTTTGGGTGGGGATTTTTTGAGATTGAAATTACTTCCATACAAAAGACAAAAAGATCAAAAGGACAAAACTATGACCTCAGCTACTAAACCTCACCAGAGACCTCCACACAAACTGTAAATCCATCCTCTCTGCTCCAAATTTGTCTTTGCAGCTCAGCAGTATGACAACAGTGCAACAGGACAGTGATACAATGCAGTGAACCTCTGTGGTTCCAACTTTCCCTTGCTCTCTGCCTGCTGCACCTGGGCAAACACTGACCTCTGGGAAAGTCTCCCAGGGAGTTTGTGAGCCTTCTGGAAGCAGCTGGCTGCAGCAATGGTCACAGTCCTGCCTGGCAGTCTCCTCTCTGAGTCGTTTCCACTGAGTGCCCATATCCACAGGCCCTGGCACTCATAGTAACCCATCCCATAAGTCTTGTCCTCTGCATATCTTTCCATTATGAGCATCACAGCTGCAAAAGCAGAGGTACGATGTCTCAATAGCCAAAATCTCAAATATGCAGCTTTCATTTCAGATGTGTAATTTAGCTCTGCTTCGAGAGCCAGTTTCTTGTCAGTGAAGATTTTCCATCCCAAGAAATAAATCAAAGAAGTAGGAGAGAGTCACCCAAGACAAGGAATGACTCATTTGCCAATTGAAGCTCAGCTCTAAATACTTCTGGCCAAGAAAAATATGAACTGAGGCAAGTTTTATGTTTTGGTTGTAGCACTAATATCTTCAAATGGACTTTTGGGGTGGTTTACTTTGTGAAATTCAAAACCAGCTATGTTTAGCATGCAGTAAAATAAGTAAGCAGAAATATGTCATGATAATTATGCCTGTACAAAAATAGCAATCTGCAGAAGTTAAAAAGTATTCTAAATATTTCATATCTGTAAGAATACTAATTAATTCTTTGTATGGTAGAAATATTGAATGAAGCACTAAGAAATGGTTATGAAGGAAGGCTTTATACAGAGGCTTTGTAGACAGAACCATATATTCAGTTTGAGCATTTCTGCGCGATCCGATACATTAACAATGACACCCTCTTTTTTTGAACTGATCTGATAATTAGCCATTTTTGCCAGTAGGTTTGCTAGTGTTAAATTCTCAAGTATTGAAGAAAGTGTGATTTTGTTAATGCACATTTTTCAATTTCTGCATAGCTGAAGATCAATGTACAACAATACTCTCACACATTCCCTGTCAGTCTCATGGCCAAGGCAAGCATCTTGTGACAACTACACTGCTAGTAACAGGGATTGCCACTTGATTACCTAGTGAAGCTACTAAAGTAGCTTCAGTTGAAATGGGTGTTGACTAATATCTTGAAAATAATGTCCTTGTTAGGGATCTCCGTGCTGGGATGGACAAATATTCAGGACAAAGAAGGAGGATTTATTGGCTGAGTATATTGTTACTAATATGAGCATGTAAGATACATCCAAAAATCAGTTTCTTTAAGCAGAACCTAAGCTGGTTTTGCATTCCTTCTTATTATACTTGTTTGGAATAGTAGCTTGGAAATTGTGATAGTGGATGAGTTGCTGATCTAATCCAGCATACAGCAATGAATGAAGCAGCTTTGAGACACACACGCAAAGTTTCTGACATGGGCAATCATAAATCAACCTTTCCAGAAAATAAGTTATTTTATAATCCCATTTGATGGGAAGTTGGTGTGTGCCCTGAATAATGAAAGCTTATAACATTGCCAAAACTCATTGCTTTTTACATTAAATGTTTTACTGTAATGATAGTTTTTATCTTTGTTCACAATGCAGTTCACTTATTGTTTTGGATCCTTTGAAGCTCTTTCCTTTAATGGTGGAAGAACATGTAGCTCCTGGATAATGCCTTTTCCCAGTAATTTTCAAAGCAATGCTAAAGAAGGTCACTATAATTAAAATATTCTCTTTTTTAAAATTAAGCTGCAAAATGAGTTTTATGAGATAAACTGTTTAAGAAATGGTTTCACAATTTAAAATATGCCATTCTTTATATAAGCATAGGAGGGAAGCAGCAGGAAATCTACCTTATTTCTTTTCAGCTTTCATTTGATTCTTTCTTATCATCCATCACTTGTTTTCAGTTATTTTTCATAAAATTTCCATTGGGATCTTATATAAAATGGAGACAATGAAATTACTGCCAGAAGTATTGGAGTCCATTATCAGCAGGTTTGAGTCTATCCTGTGGATGATCCCACTCTATATTTGGATATATACTCTGATAACCTGAGCTCGGGTGAATATTAGTAGTGTTTCACAGTTTCTCAGTCTTGGGACCCCAAGACACCCCACAGCTCCAATCTGTGGGTCTGACAAGTGTCCCCTGAGCTGAGCATCTGCGCTTAGGGTTTTCCTGTTATTTGCCACCAAGGAGCAGAGGTGTGTGTTATCCCTCCTTTCCGTGACCGTCTGGTAAGCTTTGTGGTGTCTGCAAAGGGAATCAGCTGGACAACACACAGCCCCTCAGGCCTTGCACTGGAAACACCACCTTTCTGCTGTCCAGCTCCAGCAGTCCCACCGGCTCCTCCAGTGGAGCTCCCCAAGGTGGGGGGGCAGGGATAGCCAGGATGTGGGGCTTTGAGATAAGCTGCCATGGCTTCTGGCTGCTGGTTCTGAGCAGCACTGCTTGGCTCTGAAAATGGAGGTTGTGCTCCACACTGCAGATGTGTCAATAATTTGCCAAAGTGTTGGGAAACTGTTTTTGAAATTATGAATTTGCTACAGCAATCTGAGTCTAACCCTTGCCATGACCAAAGCAGTGATTTGGGCTCATTAGCTGAGTGAAACACAGCAAAACAATTTTGAACAGCAGTTGTTACAAACCCTTTGTGAGAACAAAGATAATTTGCAAAAATTACTATGAGTTATTTCTGAATAACATATATTTTAGATGAGTCCTGGATTTCTCGTCAACAGTTTTAAAGAACAGTGGTATTTGTGAGCCACTTAGCTGTATGATTTATATGTTTCCAGACTGAAGGTGTTCCCTGACATGTTCTTCTTCCTCCTTTTTTTCCTGGTATGATAAAACTTTAGTAGCAGGTGCCAAACAGCTGTACATTCCCGTCAAACATGGCTTTGTATTTCTCAATTCTTCTGTCTCACTGAGCTGTATATTCAGTTTTTAGGCATCTTCCTTGCCCTCAGGGAACATAGAAGCACCAGAAATTATAAGCCCTCATCCTACATTTTTAAATACTTTTCTAAGATGCAGGTGCTGCTGTACATGCACAGATCTGTGGCAGGACTCCAGCAGTGAGCATCAAGAGAGAGATGTCTTGCATGACTCACACTGGGGAGGTAGCAGCTCCTGTACCCTGGCACAGACTGGCCCAGCCGTGAACCTTTAATGCAGGTGTCATTCCCTGGCCAGCACTTGCCCTTGGATGCTACTGGGGACACGAGCCATGAGCAGCAAGAAGGGTTACTGGGCCATGCATCACTCCTGTTGAAGGCATCGTGCCTGATTATGCAGCAAGAGGTGTGCTTTCTCTACCCCCACCCCTTTGTCAGGGGAGTGCAAGTTTATGCATTAAAATAGCAACAATGAGAGCATGAGACTGTTTTCCCACTAACAAAAGTGCTGAATTAGGCAAACTGTGAACAAAAGGAGCAGTGCTGCAGAGAGAAATCTTGTGCAAAATTCATGTTCTATCCCAACAGCAATCAGGTGTTAACTTGTGTAATATTGTCCAGGCAGCTCTGCTCCAGCACTATAATTCTGATTCAATGTCTGGTATCTAGTGTTTTATTAATTCTTAATTTTTTTCATTTGCTTCAATTTAAATGCCCAACTAGCACTGGAGACAAATAGAAAATTCTTTCTGTTGCTTCACACATTTCGTTAACCTTCCCTCTGCCACTTCTGCCTTCAAAAATTTTCCTTCTAAGGCTTCACTGCCATGTCAGGAAACTAATTTTTCCCTTTTATGGAGACAAAGGCATATTTAAAATATGACACTCCCAAAGTGTGTGTGCTCAAACATGTCCAGCCAACAGATGCCAGGCACCACAGCCCCACGGTACGACAGTTTGGGAGATCATTAAGATGTAGTAGCCAAGACAAGCAATTATCTGTGAGTGTAGTCTTTTGTGAGTACCAGAAAGTATTTTTATAGCTGAGCTTAAGCATAAAAACTCTGCAGTGGGCCAAATTTCAGGAAGTCTTTTCCCCTGCTTCTTCTTTTCTTTTCCTTTATCCTTGAGAAAGGAGATATCCTTGCTTAAGGACAGAGATAAAGGGAGGAAAATCAGGACAGATACTACAAGGTCCTCTGAGATGAAGGCCTAATCATATAGTTTCTGTCTGTCTATGTGTTCTCATTATTAATCTGTTGTTGAAGGCAACATGTGCAGAGGGAAATAAGTAGATGATTGATTTGCATGAAAAAGGTTAATGCAGGTCATTGCACTTGACAGGAGAAAAATACATTAACTCAGGATCTGTGAAAGCATCAATGGAAACAATAACCGAACACAAGAAACTTGTCAGTGAAAACCTCTGTCACTGTCTGCAGTGGGAAGCTTGACTGTGTCACTGCTCTGGGAAGTTCGTCCAAAATGCAGTGGAATGGATGAGGGGCTGATGGCACCAGAAGAGGCCCATGGAAGAGGGTGGGTATCTGGCCTTCTAGTTGGCCCAATATCACAGTTTAACCAGCAGCCAAGCCCCCACAGCCATTTGCTCACTCCTCCACCAGCAGGACTGGGGAGAGAATCAGAAGGGTAAAAGCTGGAAAACTCATGGGTTGAGATAGAAACTGTTTAATAGGGAAAACAAAAGCTGCACACGCAAGCAGAACAAAACATGGAATTAAATCAGTGCTTCCCATGGGCAGGCAGGTGTTCATCCATCTCCAGGAGAGCAGGGCCCCATCACACATAACAGTGACAGGGAAGACAAAACTCCACCACTCCAAATGTCCCCTCCTTACCTCTTCTTCTCCCCACTTTATACTCTGAGCATGATGCCACAGGGTCTGGAGTATCCTTTTGGTCAGTTTGGGTCACTGTGCCTCCTCCCAGCCTCCCAAGAATCCCCAACTTTTTTGCCGGGTTGGCAGTACAAAAAGCAGAAAAGCCTGCTGACAAGGTTGAGCACTGCTAAGCAACAAAAAAAACCATATCTATGTCATCAACCTGTTTTCAACACAAGACCAAAACACAGCCTTATGCCAGCCCCTGTGAAGAAAAGTAATTCTACTCCAGACAAAACCAGCACACCCAGGATGAATGTATTATTTGTGTGATATTATGGAGCTGCAAAAGTCGTAAAAACAGCTTTTGGGTTGGGAAGATAGCAATACAGTTTTCATGCAGACAACACATAAAATGCTTTCCATGGCTCTACAGCAACGTACTAACTTTGTGCCCTTGCTGCTGACTGAACATCCTTGTCTCAAGAGGCTCTTGTGTCATTCACTTCCTCCTTCCTCTAGCATCCCCAGCATCATGCCATGATGGCTACCCATGCCACGCAGACTATCCCTGTCCCATGCCTGCTGCTGCTGCTGGTTCCAGCAAGGGACTGCATCGGAGGCCACACAGCAGAGTCCTTAAACTGCAGAGAAGTTGTGGGAATAGAGCGGGGCCAGACAGTGTCTTTACTTTTACAGCCAAATCAACGCTGAAAGGTGTGGAGATTGGAGTGAAACATTATTATTGAAGATGATAAAAAACAACATTCCTCTACCCCAGGAGCATCCACCCAGAGTACTGAGTAAATTGGAGCCTTGGCCTTGCAGGTGTGCATTGGTGAACAACAGATCTCTTCTCGTTTTGCTCTC
This sequence comes from Dicrurus megarhynchus, assembly GCA_013399195.1. Taxonomy (NCBI): domain Eukaryota; kingdom Metazoa; phylum Chordata; class Aves; order Passeriformes; family Dicruridae; genus Dicrurus; species Dicrurus megarhynchus. Next base: position 162,852 of record VXAD01011623.1, on the reverse strand, counting down.
ATCTCATTGTGAACTCTCTGATCCTCTATTTCAGTTAGGACAGGCCACAGATGGGAAAAATCTGTGCTGGGCCACCACCCATGGCACCACCATGGTCCACCCAAAAACCAATGCTCATTCCTGAGCAAAGGAAATTTCAAAGCTTCCTGAAGGATAGAGAAAGCAACACTTTAGCTGAAATGTCTCTGAGGCAATGAGTAATTCCTCTTGCTCCCACTGGTAGCCTGCAGAAAGGCAGGTCTCATAATCTGCTCACTATCCCTTCTCAGCAGCCTCCGACTTCTACTTTTAGCTTCTTTATTTGGCCCAAGTGTCAGTACTCCTTTAATTGACTTCCTACTACCACCTGTAGATGAGCAATGTCCATCATTACAAATGTGCAGAAACTTTTGCTGGAGCTGGATATATAGATGTGAGTGCATGATGGTCTTTTATGAAGGTAGGAGCTTGTATAAGCATACAGCAATGACATACTAGCTTCCAGTAAGAGGTTAAGCATGCCTTTATCCATTTGTACCTAGTTCCTGTTGGCTGCTGTTAGCAAAAGAGATGCAAATTTTAGTTCCACAGCTGTCACTGACCATGAGACATCACTGCTTCTGTGCCACAAGGTTCCCACATCACTAGCCTGTTTCCTGGGAACACTGAATCGTAAAGCAGGTGCACGAAATCTGAACTTATAAGCACCAGAGTTCCCCTGGATGCTTCTGACTGTTTGTCCATTGCTATTTCCTTTCTCAGAAAAGCCAGCTGTGCAACACAACTACGACCATTGTAAAATATAGGTGTAGAAGAAGAGATGCCAATATGAAATATCCATAGGGAAAGGGTTGTTTATTCTCTAAAGGTTTCTTCCTCCACCTGATATGATCCAAATGCAAAATGCCATCTTGATCAAGTGTTATATCTGGAGCAGGAATCTTTTGACTAAACCAGTCTTGAAATAAATTGCTTCTTACTGTGCTGTCTTAGAGTGATTACTTCATGTTTGCTGTTCCTCCGTTCTGCACTGATGCTCCTTTCTCTCCGTGAATAGTTCAGTGTCTCTAAAAGCTCCAGATCAAAGTGTAAAGACCGCAGTGACTCTTGTGAGTTAACTTCCGAACTTTTTGGAGCAGCTGGAATATTTTATATCTTTGAGGTTGCAAATATTACATGATGCCCGGGAATAGGGTAAGAAAAGACAATATTGGAAGCTTGTATGTATAATTTTACATGGAGGTATTATTAAATTTGTGGGAAGTAAACTGTATTATAGCTGAGGGATATGACTATTCGATTTCTTGACCAGGGCAAAGCCTTCTGTCTCCCAGTAATTCACTGTGTCAAAACAGACCTTACTTAAAAGTATTAAGCATGAAAGTGAAGGTGAGTCGTGATGCAGGAGGTCGATGACAGGTTTACAGGGTTCAAGGAGATAGAGATGCCCACATCCACTCTAAGGTGCTTCAGATGATTTGAATTGCTTGATTTTGTTTTGCCTTAGTACAAGCTGGTTTTTTACATAATTTTTCTCCCAGAACTATGCATCCAAGCAAGTGGTGAGCACTCATTGTTTGGGACTATCTTGTCCAGAAATGATCTCATATGTCAGCTGTGCTGGGGTCTGTACTCCCTGCAAGTGCAGCATTTGACAAACCAGGTCAAATGGCAAATGGCAAGGCAAGCTCTCAGTGCATGGTATGTTTGCTTTGGGACTTGTTGGGGTGGGGCATGTGTGTGAGACTGCAGCTGAAAGCACAGACCACGGGTTCGCCAGTAACTAGCAGGGAGCTGCGGCTGCTCCACAGTCCCCTGGCACGTCTTCCAGTCCAGTTTTTATTGGCTGCAGCTTGAATTTGCATTCTGCCTTTTTTGACATTCATCATGTGGGTAATAGATGCACACACAGGCTGTCCTCATACAACAAAGAGGGTGCAGAGCTAATTTAAAAGCGCTTGTGAAAATTCCAGCTTCAGAGCGCTTATTAAAACAAAAGACCCCAAACTGCTGCGTATACTTCTCTGCAGTGAACCTGGTTATTGCTGAGATTCACCCCACCTTACCACAAGCTTGTTTTTGCCTTTCTTCTTCAACATACATCTGTAAGGGAAATACTGCCATAGCATTGCACAAGCACTTTCCAAATGCTATGTTTACACAGAAATAAATGGTTTGTATTTCAGGTTTTAATCTATTCTTTCATACAGTTATTTTATCAGTTGTAGGGTACGTTTTCCCCACAGCAACATATTTAGGCTTTTTTTTCTCTCAGCTCCTGGGTTATTTGTGCCTCTGTTTTTAATTGTAAGTCAATACGGTGGGCCAAATTCAGCTTTGGTGTAATTATATTGGATTAAATGTGCCGCATTGTCACATTTTTATATTGCATTTCAATATTAATTATTAATGTGTGTACTGAGTACATTGATTCAAAGGGCACTGCATAAGTTAAATGCTTGTCCATGAGATTAAAACCATTCCTGGCCACACTGAATGACATTGCAGAAGTATTCTGCTGCTGTCACCAGAATCCTTTGCAATTGCAACGCTGTTTGTCAGACACTAATACAAAAACACTGTAAAACCATACTCAACAGGCAGTAGTGTGAACAAATGCATCTTTCCTTGAGCTCTGCATCTTGCTATGTGTAATTACTACAAGCAGTGGGGAGGAAATCAGAACTATGAGACACATACAGACAGAAATATATCTTTTCATACTTGTAATTATATTCTTCAATGTACCTTTTTACTTTTGTTGTACTGCTCACTGACTCTATCTGATTTTATAACCAGCAGAAAAATAATTGCATAGAATCATAGAAGGGCTTGGGTTGGCAGGGACCTTAAAGATCACCTTGTTCCAATCCCCCACCATGGACAGGGACATCTTCCACTAGACCAGGTTGCTCAAACCTCCATCCAGCCTGGCCTTGAACACTGCCAGGGATGGGATATCCACAACTTCTCTGGACAACCTGTTCTAGTGTCTCACCACACACACTGTAAAAATTTTCTTCCTAATATCTAATCTACCTCTTTCAGTTTGAAGCCATTCCCCCTTGTCCTGTCACTACCTGCCCTTGTAAAAAGTCCCTCTCCAGCTCTCTTGTAGCCCTCTTTAGGCTGTTAGGAGGTCTCCTCAGAGCCTGTTCTCCTCAAGGCTGAACAACCCCAAGTCTCTCCATCTGTCGTCCTAGAAGTGGTGCTCCATCCCTCTGATCATCCTCATGTATGTTCTCTGAACTCAGTCCAACAGATCCATAACCTTTTATGCTGGAGGTCCCAGAAGTGGATGCAGCACTGCAGGTGGGGTCTCAGCAGAGCAGAGGGACAGAATCCCCTCCCAGGCCCTGCTGCCCACACTGCTTTTGGATGCAGACCAGGACACGTTTGGCTTTCTAGCATAGATGGTCTTTTACTCGAGAAACCTGCATGTTCATGAGAGGATTCTTCCCCCACTGTGTTTCATGAAGGGATGCATGTTAAATGCTTGAGCCCAATCGCTTGCTTTACTCCAGTTTCACTGTGTGCTCAGCCAGCCTTGCTCCCCAGGGATCACATGGGTCCAAGGCCAGATTTTCTGAGGGCTGTCCTGCAAGGTCCAGTATTCACTCTCCGTGTTTGGGTGACAGACCCTGAGAGCAGACAATTGCATTTCCTGAAAGGCAAAAAGGCATTAATTCCTTAGTGAAATGTTGTGGCAGCTCTTGGTGCAGCCACTCTGGGGGAGCGATGTCTCCGTCCCTTGTGTCAGCTCCAGGCTCCTGAGCTGTATCTTTCAGCAGACTGTGGCAATTCTACCAATTTGTTGTCAGCTTTAATTACGTCTGAGATGATCAGCATATATTAGTAACAGGGATATTGTCACTGGTGTTAGAAATCAATATTATTGGGGGATTCCTGTCTGTGTTTATCAGTGAATTGTCTGGGAATGTCTCAAGTGCTGCAGCTTAGACCAGCAGTATCAACATGGTGCTTCTCAGGAGCTGATGGACTGAGACGATAAGCTACGAGTGAAATAAACTGCAGGTAATTTTTTCTATTACTAGTCCTAGAAAACCTGTGGGATAAAGAGTTGGTTTAAAACATTGTCCTTTAAACATGGTCCTTGAACATTGTTGTCAAAACATTATTTAGCACCTCACTGATACAGATCACGGATCACAGTACATTCTGATTTGGAAGGGACCCACAACTCTTAAAGGAATGGCCCATATTGAACCTGCAATCTTGGTGCATTAGCACCATGCTTTAACCAACTGAGCTAATCTCTACTCTGCAACAAAAAAAGTTGAGTTGCCCAAGATATGAGGCTCCTTTATATAGCTCAGCTGTATGGGAGTGATGCTTTGCCTGGGTGCTTCAGCCTGTACAGTAACATGTGCAGAGCCCAAACCCTGTTCTCATGAGTAGCAACAGCTGGGGCTTGGGCCATTAAATCTGCATCTGATGGTTCATGCTGTATGATGATGGGAAAAGCCCCTTTTGCAGATCAAAAAGCCTTGTAGTAGGCTGGTGTAGGACTCTGTGGAGTTTCTCTGTAGTAATTTCTCCCCAGGGTTTAATATGCAGAATATGGTTGTGCTGTTGAGAGAATATAAAGACATGAAATGCCCTCTGGTTGTATGTTGTGGGAGACAGTAGGAAAAAAACTATGCTCATGCTTGTTTTTATGCTGTGCTTTTCCTTTTCCTTTGCTGCATTGCCATATTTTTACCATGTTCAGTTTTCAAAGAGAAAGAGTATATTTACACTTTCTTTTGTGATGAATAAAAAATACAAGGAGAAAGAGTATATTTACATTTTGGTTTGTGATGAATAAAAAAACCCAAGAGCCAATACTTCCCTTCAGAGAGATTCTAATTTATACCAGATGGATTGATCTACAGGAACACAGGAGATTTGCTATGCATAAAATATGGGACTGTCACAGCTTGTGCTCTATCAGAAAGGAACTGGTCTACAGATTATATGGTTTATAGCTGAATTTGTTTTTAAAGTTTTGTACAGATGGCTGACCAGTTAAACCTGTTCTGTAGCTTTCTGAAAGATTGCCAGGGATACCACAGCATGCTTTACTGACCAAATTGCTTGGGGTTCTTTAATGCCATTTCCCTCTTTCTTACATGTCTGCATATTGTAGCATAGTTATACATAAGACATTTTCAGCTGTTCCTGCAGAAGAATATATGGAGCAAATCTTCTGAGAGTGATGAAGACAAAGAAGATTTCTTTTGCAGACACGCACGTGGGAAGTTTGGTATCCAACCTGTGCTGAATCTATACATGCATTTACCTTGTTGCACCCACGTGCTCTTTAATGCTTGTTTAGGTAAGAGATAACACCAATGCAGACACATACACACTTTTCTGTGTGGATGTGCCCTTTAGGTGCCAGAATATCCTCAGCACATTGCCTGATTCATCAGGGCAGGGTATAAATTTCATACTTGTTCATGTAGGTTTTCTGAACAGGATGTACAAAAAAGAAACAGTTAGACTGCTAGGTAGGGTCTTGCTCTTTATAGCATTAATTTTATTTCAGCAAGTTTTAGAATGGCAATAACAGCTTTGTGTGCCATTAGTGGCTTCATCCAAGAGACTCTGAGCTCTTTAAAATCAATTAGAATTCTAAACAATGCATCAAGTACAATACTTGCATTTCACTATAAGGCATAAAATACTTCGGAGAGGCCAGGCTCTTGTCTGCAGTCTCAGATCAATGCAGTGACCCAAGGATGAACCGAGCTGGAGGATTCTGACCCTCAGGCAATTTTTCAGCCATAAATCCCTTCGTCAGAAGCTGAGACTTAAGCAAATGCTGTCAGCTGGAAAACAGGCATTTTAAAAAGAAAGGAAAGGGACGTCTGGAGTAAAGTGGTATCCTGCACCTTCCAAGACCTGCAGATTCAAACAGCTGTTTCATGACCAATTTCCTGCATCACTGCCAGCAAGGCACTGATAGCAACATTTTAAAATTTTAAAATTAAAATGAAAATTTAGCATTTTCATTTCCCAAAGAGCTGGCTTCCAATGAGACAAAGACCTAAGGATGTAACTCTGGATTTAAATCTGCTGTATGAAGTTGAAGCTTGGTACATGATATTCCCTTGTAACTGAAGGTCTTCTATGTCTCAGTTTCCGTGGTTATAGAAGAGGATTAAGTGTTGACACAATATTGCAAGTGTCACCAGATGCTGTGGTGACAGTGACTATGCATCTTAGGCAGAGAAGAGAACATTTGTGTGGTCATCCCCAACACAGGGAGGACATTGACCTGTTGGAGCAAGTCCAGAGGAGGGCCATCAAGCTAAGGGGATGGAGCACCTGTCCTATTAGGAAAGGCTGAGAGAATTGGATTTGTCCAGCCTGGAAAAGAGAAGGCTTCAGGATGACCTCACTGTGGCCTTCTAGTACCTGAAGAGATCATATAAGAAAGATCGAGAGAGTCTATTTGCAAGGGCAGGTAGTAACAGAACAAGGGGGAATGGTTTCAAACTGAAAGAAGAGGAGGTTTAGATTGGATATCAGGAAAAACTTCTTTATTGTGATGGTGGTGAGTCACTGAAACAGGATGCCCAGAGAAGTTGTGGATGCTCCATGCCTTGAAGTGTTCAAGGCCAGGTTGGATGGAGATGTGAGCAACCTGGTCTAGTGGAAGATCCCTGTCCCAGGTCTAGTCCCTGTCCATGGCAGTGGGAATGAAACCAAATTATCTTTACGGTCTCTTTCATTCTATCATTCTCTGTGATTCTGTGATTTAGGAGACAGGTAGCTGACACTGTTTCTCACATTATATTGATGGTGATGAACCTTACTGATGAGAATTTCTATGCTGTTGACTTAAGAAATAGAAGATCATTATGTATTTTAATATATACTAACCTAACAGGCTGAGAATTCATCAAAGCACTGGTCTTATCCAAATAAATAATACTCTCAAATGGCCTTAATTTTCACCTCAATGGGATAAGGCTTGCAATCTGCCTGCCTTGATTTGTTCTATTGGTATAGCAGCCCATCAGTATAAGAGAAAGCAACTGTTTCCTACACTGAAACTCAGCCCTTCCTGAATCACCTAAATCACCAAAAAAAAAAAAAAAAAATCAATGTAACTACTGTCCTTCACTGCTGCTGCACTGCACAGCATGTCTTCTGAAGGGCGTAGAAATTTTTGAACTATCTGCATTTAATGCAGAATGATTCCCACAATATTGTTTTTCTAAGGCATGCGCTTGAAGAAGGGCTTCCAGTCTAGTATTTAGAGTATTTCGAATGTATTTAGAGTGGGAGAGTTCTGTACGTCCATAAAGACCTAAAAGATCACTGCCCAGTTCCCAGGTGGCACATGGATTTTCTGGAAGCCATAGAGAAGTTAAATGTGCTCAGAAATCTTCTGTGTTCTTGAGACTTGCATTGAACAGGGAAATCTGTGCTTAGGCGTGCTTGGGCATTAGCCTCATACATTTTCTCTTTTCCAAGGACAAATATTAACAGCAAATCCCCTCCTATGAAAATAGTCACTTATTCTTACAGAAAAGCAGCACAAAGACAGTTGGGCCTATGTTTATGATCCGTACTGGTGAGACACTCAAGGAGCTGTGCAGACACCTACACCAAGGCAGTATTCACATTGATGCTACAGTGGAGTTACTGTGAATAGGGAGGGGGACCTCAGCTCCCCACAGGCTTAGCCCAGAGCCTGATGAACAGAACAGCAGGGAGGCAGGTGGAGCTCTGCCTTGGGGGGGATGATGAGCAAGATGACATTTTTTGTATTAGGATTAAAGGGCAGGCTAACAAAGGTGACACTGATGTGAGTGTTTGCTACAGGCCCTCTGATGAGGAGCAGGAGGTGGACGAGCCCTTTTACAGGCATCTGGAAGTAGCCCCACAGTCACAAGTCCTGGTTCTTGTGGGGAACTTCAACCACCCTGACGTCGGTAGAAGGAACAACACAGCAAGGCCTAAACAATCCCTGAGGTTTCTTTCAGGTTACCCCTGATGTTAACTTTCTCATAGAGGCTGTGAGGGAGCCAACAAGGAAAGGTGTGCTGTTGGACCTTATACTAACTAACAAGGAAGGCTGGAGGCAGCCTTGGGCACAGTGACCATGGACGGTGGAGTTCAGTATCCTGCAAGGATGGAGAACATAAGATTGCAACCCTAGACTTCAGGAGAACTTGTTTGGGCCTCTTCAGGAAACTTCATGGAAGAATGCCATGGGAATGGCCCTGCAGAAGAGTGAGTCCAACAAGCTGGTCAGTATTTAAGGATTACTTCCTCCAGGTTTAAGGAAGGTGTATCCATTCCCATGGGCTAGCAGGTGAGAAAAAGGAACAGGAGGCCTGCATGGATGAAAAAGGAATGGGGAAAATCCAGGTATGGGGTGGAGGTAGGGACAGGACTCGTAGGATGAATACATGGATATAGTCAGAGTATGCAGAATTGCAATGAGGAAGGCCAAGGTGTAGCTGGAATTAAATCTGACTAAGGACAGGAAGAAGAGCTTCTTCAAATACATCAGTAATTAAAGAAATGCTAAGGAAAATATGGGCCTGCTACTGAATGGAACAGGGACCCTCACTGATGCCTTTTCCTGGTCTTAAAATCAAGAATCAAATACAGTTAGAAGGAAAAAAGGGATTTTACCTCTGTATTTATTTTAAGGATCCTTAGGTGCACCACATCCAGGTGGAATGCGCTGAAATGCACACTGCAATGCACACCCACAATAGCTCAGGTGTAACATTATAGGTCTTACTAATTAGCATATCTATCAAAGATTCCCCAATGAGAGGCTCGAGTGAGCCCCCTCCCCAAGGAACCTTCCCCTGGATGGTTCTATCTTAGTTTACAAAATGTGTTCTGGAGAGGACCTTGGTGTCTGGGGCATTCTGATCCCTAACTATGAAGCTTCTAAGATGTTTAGTCTCCTAGCTTGACAAACAAATCTAAGAATGAAGGCTAAAACCCACTACGAATACAAAAGTTATAAAAAGGTATTGTCATGGGTTAGCATAGTTTGAGTTTTTGAGGAAGACTCCTTCAGCCTTGGAAGTGATTTTTTTTGCACAGAGGTGCTTACAGTTTCCTCTAGACCTGACCTAACCAATCAACTGGCTCGTTGGAATATTGACAACTTCTTTAAGCCACTTAAGAAGCTTGGTACGCCTCTGTGATACACATTTAAGAATGAACAGAGCTTGGGAAGCTCTCTCTGGCTTCCGGCTTTCGGACAGGTAACAGGGGGAGGCCCGGGGCACGGCCCAGCGGGGCCGGCCAGGAGACCACCCTGGAGCGGCCCTGTTCCATCTGCGGCCCGGCCCGGCCCCCCCAGCCCTGCTCCGGCCCCAGCC
>VXAD01011623.1:53912-152957 GCA_013399195.1 Dicrurus megarhynchus | reverse complement strand
TTATAGAGATGGTAAACTGACTCTGGAAAACCTTGAGGGTTGTTGTTTCACGTTGTTGGTGGGAGGAGGGAAGAAGGTGGGGGGAGGAGAAGTGTTCTGAGGGTTTAGTCTAACTTTTTTTCCTGCCTTTTAGTTCTGTTAATAAACTTCTTTATGCTTTTAAGGTTTAAGTTTTGTGCCTGCTTTGCTTTTCTCCTGGTTCTTATCTCACAGAAGGAAAATAAGTAAGTAATGGGCATTTTGAACCAAACCACTACACTAAAATTGGTGTTTCCGCCCGGTTACCCAAACAGAACCCGCTACAGGTATCTAAAGGGGGTATAAAAGAACAGGCAAAAAATCATCATGGCATCACCACAATCAAGGTTGTAGAGAAGGCTGAGATACTGAATGCTTCTTTGCTTCGTTCTTTACTGCCAAACCCATCCCTTAGGAAAACCACGACCCAGGAGACCAAGGTGAAGACCTGGAGAAAGGAAAACTTTTCTTTGTCTGTGAAGAATTGGGTTAGAGACCATTAAGTCAAATTTGACATCCACAAGTTTGGACTTGTGGCCCTGATGGGATGCATCCACAAGTGCTGAGGGAACTGAGACTTCATTGCTATGTCACTCACTATCATCTTTGAAAGGTCATGAAGATCAGGAGCGGTGCCTGAGGACTCGAAGAAAGCAAATGGCACCCCAGTCTTCAAAAATGGGAAGAAGGAGGACCCAGAGAACCACTGGCCAGGCAGCCTCACCTTAATCCCCAGGAAGGTGAAGGAATGGCTCATCCTGGAGGCAATCTCTGAACATGAAGACAAGAAGGTGGCCAGGAGCAGACAGCATGGATTCATCAAAAGGAAATCCTGCTTAACCAGCTTGATTGCTTTCTATGATGAAACAACTACATGAATGGATGGGGGGAGAGAAGTGGATGGATGTTTTCTACCTGGACTTTGGAAAGTCTTTTCATGCTGTTCCCCATGATGTCCTCATAGACAAACTCAGGGATGTGGGCTGGATACACGGACAGAGAGGTGGATCGAGAGGTTGAACAAGAGATCCCAGAGGGTCAAAATCAGTGTCACAGGGTCTAGTTGGAGGCCTGTCATTGGTGATGTCCCCCAGGGTTCAGTACTAGGCCCAGAACTGTTTAACTTGTTCATCCTTGACTTGTAAAAAGGGGAATGTACCTCCTCAGCAAATTCACTGAGAACACAAAGCTGGGATGAGTGGCCAATACCCCAGAGGGCTCTGCAGCCCTACAGAAGGACTTTGCCATGTTGGAGAGATGGGCAGAGAAGAACCTTCTGAAATTCAACAAAGGCAAGTGCAGGGTTCTGAAGCTTGGGAGGAACAACCCCAGGCACCAGCACAGGCTGCGGCTGACCTGCTGGGGGGCAGCTCTGCAGAGAAGGACCTGGGGGTCCTGGTGGACAACCAGCTGTCCATGAGCCAGCAGAGTGTCCTGGTGGCCAAGAAGGCCAGTGGTATCCTGGGGGGCATTAGGAAGAGCATCGCCAGCAGGTCATGGAAGGTGATCCTGTCTGTCTACTCAGTCCTGGTGAGACCTCACCTGGGGTGCTGTGTCCAGTTTTGGGCTCCTCAGTATGAAAAGACTGGAATATCTCTCTTACAAAGAAAGTCTGAGGGAGCTGGGCCTGATCAGCCTGGAAAAGACTGTGAGGATTTCTTATCAGTGTATATAAGTGTCTGAAGGGAGGGTGTCAGGGGGTGGAGCCAGGCCCTCCTTGATGTTGCTGAGCAATAGGACGAGAGGAAAAGGGCAGAAACTGATGGACAGGAAGTTCCACCTGAACATGAGGATGAACTTTTTTACTGTGCAGGTGACTGAACACTGGAACAGATTGACAAAAGAGGCTGCAGATTCTCTGTCCCTGGAGATGGTCCAAAGCCACCTGAACACAGTCCAAGGCCCTGAGGACCCTGCTTGAGTGGGGAGGTTGGACTTTATGGCCTCCAGTGGTCCTTTCCAACCTTAACTATTCTGTGTTTCTGCAATTCTGTGAATGGAAGTCCTACTCCTTAATATCTACCCACCCCATTCGATAGATATACTTACTCTGTGCCACTGTCTCTCAGCATGCAGCCTTTGGGTTTCTGTTGTTGAACATCTTCTGGTGCCTCACATGGCAGTGCTGCCCACATATCCCAGAGGAGATCAACATCGTTTCCTGGAAGTCATTTAGCAGCATGACTGTGGGGATCTGCTGAACTGGACTGGACTGTCTTCCTTGGTACAGCAGTTTTGAAGATTTGGTGAGGAAGATGTTCACAGCAGAGCCTGTAGTGTTTGTCTTTCAAAGGTTCCCACTGTGAGCCTGGCAGTTTCCCACCTTAGGTAAAAATGTAGTCTTTGGATTCCACTAATTTTCAAAGGTTCGGTGTGCTTCTGCAGAAGCTGTTTCGCTGTGACTCTGCAGAATAATAAAATGGCAGCAATAGGTTTGAGGGGCCAAAAGGGTGAGTTTGGCTCCTGCATACTGTCTTTGGATGAGATGTTCCAATGTCAGGAAACCCAGACATTTGCCTTGAAGAGTTAAGCTTTTAGGAGAGATTTAATGTATGCTTTAGTGTCCCACTGTAAATAATTCACAAAATGTCAGCTGATGTCAAGAAATGGAAACTTTTGAATGCAACTGCGATGATCAGTTATGTTTGCTTCTAAAACAAGGCTGGAATTATGCAAGAACAATGCAAAGTACTTTAAATATGCAGACCTTATAAACTGCTTATCACGGACATTAAATTGAAGAACTGTTTCTTCTTTCTTCTCCCACCTTCAAGCAAATCCTTTGGCAGAACTTCCTGTCTTGATATCACATACAGTTGGCAAAATCCTGGTGCTGTATAAGTTTGATAATGCAGGAAAAAAAAAATCAAAGGCCATAAACCACATAAAAGTGACTGTTTAAGCCTTCTGCCTGTTTTTAGGACAACACTGTCAGGCATTGATTCACACATCTGCCTTTCACCCAAGTGAAGAAATCTTTTTCCTTAAACCTGGGAGAAGAAATCAGTTCCCAGCTTTCAGGCCTCCGCTTTCTCTCTTGGGTACCATGCAGCTGGGTGCTCCTGAACACTTGGAGCTGCAGCAGCAAGAGCCAGGGCTCAGTGGTCAAAAACCATGGGGAATGATTCTGCAGTCAGCATAAATGCAGAATTGATCTGTTTTGTAATATGGCCACTTAGACTTTTGGCATATTTTACCAATCGTATCCACACCAATTATTAACTCTTAAGCTTTGTCTTCTCTGCACTTCTCTGCCCCTGAAAACTGTCAGCCCTCCAAATGGCTGGTACTGTAGGGGCTGGGCAGCAGAATTCATTCTGTCTCTTGATATCCCTTAGAAAACAATGTACAAATAAATTTCAAAAATATATATTATTTTCTCCCTTTCAGTATCAGAAGACAGTGGCAATTCTGTGAACAAAGTACCATAAAGGAAGGCAATTTTAAAATGCTGTAGCAAGAACTAATACTTTCAGTCAAGCTCCTGCAATACCAATGTAGAAGTGGGTTTTGTCAAATCTGTGTTATGTCTCCCACCTGCTCTGATAATCCACTGCTGTACATTATTTATGCATTTAATTTCTGTAAAAATTAAAATTCTGCAAGTAAATTCTGCAAGGGGTTTTCATATAATTGGAGTTGAGTGCTCATTGACCAAAAGGGCAAAAATGAACCTGTTCCTGGGCTCAGCTTTGTTACAGCTTCTGCAGCATGCTCCATTCCAACTGCTGTGAGACCAGAGCAGGCTGTGCCAGTGTCTGCCCCCAGTGCTCCAGTGTCTGCCTTCACCCAGGAATGGTGGCACTGTCTTTGTCCTTCTCCCCTCAAAGGACAGGCCTGCATGGGCTCCCCAGCCAGTAGACAAGCTGTGAGAGCCTTTGCCCTGTCTTGCCCCTTGCATTGTAAATGACTAATTGTAAGCGAGCTGCTTGGGAGGAAAAAGGACAACTGACTTACTGACCCACTCAAACAGTGTTAGCAAACACTTGCCTTGTGAGCAGTGCATGGAGTCATGATTGCCCTGAGAAAATGGACCAGTTCTGCTTGTCTGAAGACTCATAGGTATGTTTGAGGTGAGGAGCCTCTCTCTGGGCTGTGCCATCAGCACTCAGGAAACAGTCACAGACTGGAGTGTCTGTGTTTCCCTCATCCTGGCAGGCTGGAGATGGTGCAGACTCACAGTGTGGAGGACTAGCTCTACAGCCTCTTCCCAGAGCCCTGAGGCAAACAGGGAGCAATCGAGGCAGAAGCAAAACTCTTCTGGTGGCTGCTAATGTGACTTGAAAGGTGCTATTTCTCAGAAGGAGGTGATTCATAAAACTCCCTGTAACATCCTAGTTCAGAGAGAGGATGAAGATGGCGGCTCTGGAAGCCTTGTGAGAAGTCAAGGGGCCAAAGAGGCTATCTAGATCCCACTACCTACCCCAGGCAGGGAGCAGGATCACCACACAGCTTTTTAAGAAAGGCTTGTTTGCGGTGAGAGTGCATACACTGCATCTGCAGCAGCAGCTGCAGGGCTAATGGAGTTACTGTACCAGAAGATGTTGCTCAATGATACACAGCATTCTTTTCCACTCTGATCAATGGGTATCAACAAAAGCTTTTTCAAGGAGAGAAAAAAAAAGGGATCTGCACAGAAACATATAAGTGAGAACAACTGGCCTGACAGTAAATTCAGTAGAGTTTCTGAGAAACTCAGCGCTAGTGGATGACATTCTTATTACAGTCTTGCAGGAAATGCTAGAGCCAAACCTGATTCCAGAATATATTTAAAATGTTAAAGTTGTGTATAGATTTAATAGTAATGAAGGAGTAGGGAAACAGGTTTTCATTGTGCCATTTGCTTCCACTTATCAGAAAGAAACCAAATCCCTAAGAACTACAGTCTGTGTAAGATCAGTTGCATTTCTGTATCTGTGTGATACAGAATTGCCCATCTGGAAGACAAATTACCTGCTATGTAGGCGCTGTCAAGATAACAGAACAAAAATCAGCCATGTAATTGTTCTGAATTTTTTTGAAAACGACCTTTTGATGTCACTTGAAAATTTGGCTCATTCTGTTTAAAATGGAAAATATGAAATGATATTATTTTTGGATGTTTGGTGTAGTAGAAGAAAGAGTCCATTTCATGGACTTGCATTAACAGCATAATAATCTTCCATTTGCAAAGATACATTAGAGCAAAGCAACGTTTAGATCACATTTATATTCTTTGTGGTTTAGGAGGTCGAATAGCTTTTGTGATTTAACATTTGCTTCTAAAACTCTTTACACTAATTTGCTCTTACTTCAGGCTCTACCTGTTAGTCTTTTCATAAACTAGTGAGCGGTCTGCAATCTCTAGGTATGGTGGGACCAATATTGAATCCATTACACATCACCTACCCTTTTCCAGTTTTTACCGGAGTAATTGCTAATAAATACTGGTTGTAGACCAGGAATGTGCATCACAGTCATTGCAGTAATGAATAAGCTGACACTGAAGAGCACTGGCATACTCTTCAGTGCCATATACTGTCTCACCCTTGGGAAGGTACAGAAAAGGCCTTGGAGACCACCCTACCACCATTCCAGTAGGCTTAGTGCTGGGCATTTACTGACTTAACACTTAATCTTTACAACAGCTCAAGCTTTTAGGATTCCCACTTGTCTCAAAGGTTGAAAACAGAAAAACTAGGAAAATTTTTGCTATGCAAAGACTGGGACAGTGGCAACACAGTATGGTGTCACAAAATCTCTCTCCTACTTTGCTCTCCTTCCCTGCTATGCTTTCCTGATCCTTCTCTGTCTCATCTGGCCAAACTGGTTTCTTCCCCCAAAGCCCTTTCTCAGCACTATCTTATTTTCACCTTGACTTAAGTCCATAATCACCTTTTTTCTTTGCTATTCTGGTGCAGCTTGGCATATTTGCCCTCCTCTGGTGTATCTCTTGCTTTTTTCTTGCTGTGGTTCTGCTGGGGGCTGGGCTGTCCTGTTTTATCACCTTGCTGTATCTGTGGGCAGTTTTCATTGTGTGTTACAGTTGGAGTATGCTGTGGGATGCTTAGTTCTTCCTTAAAAGCACTGCAAGCTTATCTGAAGGAGTAGAGTCTTAGAATACTATAACTGATGGCAGCATGGAGTGCATAGGTGTGTGTCTTCCGGAGGATAAATATTTTAATGAATAAATGAGACGAGTCAGTGCTCATAGAGCATGTATTTATTCCTATCTGTGGCTTCCTCTGACTGCTTTAGTTTTTTGATTTGCATTCTGTTCATTTATTCTAGACTAAATCTGTGCATTAGGTTCATTGGCAAAAACAGCAATGATAATAAATATTGGCCTTCCAGCTAAGTTTTTCTCCCAGATTTTCATAGGCTTTTGCCTGATTTCCCACTCAGTTACTCCCTCCTTCTCACTAACTGCTGCCCATCTGCCCTGCAACCCTATGGAGAAAGCAAGTTATGGGTTACTGAGTGGAACAGGGTACATTCATGGCCAGCACTGACCACTAGCAACATGGGCTAGGGGCAGTATCTCTGTCCATTTGCTGAGTCATAGGATCATGCCATGGGAATCAGGCTGGTAGAGAGCTGGCCTGCAAAGACTGATGATAGCAAGGCAGAGCATTATGAGCTCGTAAAATTAGTTTAGAAGCCAAAAGGTAAACACTTGCTTGCAATCAGTTAAAAAAAATTGGCAGACCTGTGATGATGAATATAGTTACAAATATAAGTCAGAAATGGGTCTTAGCTCTCCCCCACCACTTTACAGTAAGACATAACACAGGCAATCCACAAGCATATGCACAGAGATCACAAATGGTTTCTGTAATAGGTACCCTTAAAATAGCCCTAGGACTGAAAATCTTTTGTCTGCTCTCTTCGTGTTGATGTTTTGCCTCCAGTCCTGGGGCTTGGTCCAAGAACTAATGTTTTATCAGCACTAAGCAGCAACAGAAGAGGTCTAGAATGAAGACTCTGCATTTGCTTACTGGATCCTTCCAAAGACAGATGATAATAATTTATCACTTTCTTTACCTTCTTGAAACACTAACAGTAGTGACATCAATATTCTATTACTTTTTCCAACAGTGTCACTGTTTTGAGTCCATTTCAGTATATATTGTAGCTGGCTGACCTTTGAATCCTTTTTCTTACAGTTAAATGCAGAATTTTGAGGTCGCAATCAGTTTTTACACATGGCTGTGTTTTTTGTGCAAAGGACAAAATATGAAACAAATAGGAGAAAAATATATTTTTCTGCCTGCAGTCTTTTTGAAATAGGTAGAATAAAAGACCTGTAATGCAAAATTTCTAATGCGGATCCTTGTAAAACTAATCCCCTTGCTGAAACAAAGAAATTTGAAACGACTGTGATACCTTGATTAATGAAAACCTAACAGGAAGCTCGAGTTCATGAGGAACATCCTCCATACAGCACAGATCATCTACCATGGCAAAGCATGACCAGAGGTAGTTAGAAATTTCCATGCTTGGATTTTTATTTCTGCTTAATAGAGCTGTAGTAAAAAGTTTTCCATTTGAATGGTGGGGGTTTTTTTAATTTTTAAGGAAGATACTGTTTTAGGACAATAAAAGAAAATGGAAATAGTGCTTGATAATTTTTGTATTTGTTTAATGTACTGCTATTAGAATTTATTCATAAATTAAAAATAACTTTTAGAATTGCAACAAAAGTGGAAAAAATATGCAGACTCTGCATGTAGCTTGTATGGGGACTGGATTGATTGTCAGTGATTGTTTTAATTTCTTTGTTTATCATAATGTAGACTCATTATTTATGTGCATATCTAATTTAGGAAAGTGAATAATTTAATTTAGAGGACTACTCACACATTTTAAGTTAGTCTTGTGACAAGGTATCATTTAGAATCAAAGCAGTAAATCTAAGCATGTGACCTAGTATTTTTTCTCACTAATAAAATATTTTCAGTGGAGGACAAAAAATACTTCTTTACTTCTACCATTTAAATGACATATAAAAGTTTGAAACAGAATTGATGTTTTTATTTACAAAAACTGCCTCCAAGAATATGTTCTCATCTCACTGTGATACAAGGTAGGGAGGCTAGAATGTACCAGAGAAACAAAGCTCCAGTATTTCTGTATTTCCAGAAATAAAGAAAATGAGATATTTTATTAAAAGAAAAAGTCAATGTTGTGATCAGTGGCAGACAGAAGATTTATATAAGTATCCAAATTGACCTGAGACAAGAATTTAATGGAACATATCAAAGTTATATTTTATTAATGAAATTAATTATTTTCCTTTGTCTGGTTTCTAAGGGGGTTGAAAGGACAGAGCATAGACCATATGAATGGTCTGGATCCATAGCATGCTGTTCTATTCATTCCTTGGATTGCATCCATAATAAATCAAATAATGGTGACATCAGATTTTGTTAGTTGTTTTTTTAAATCACAAAAATTAGCACTTTACTACTCTATTTCAGTAGTCCCATACTGCAAATTGATATCTATATTTGCACCCATGAGACTTAGAAATGGTAGTCTTTCTACTACCTGCTCAGTTTGCACAGAGACACTATCTGTGCATGTCACACATAGGCACAAGGTAAATAATATTTTGATAATTCACTACTTTGATAATTTTCTGGCACTGTATTGATGAATTACTCCAAACTAAGTGACCACATGATTATGACCTTGCAGTATCTTCCCTGCTAAAATAACTGCTATTGCTAACAAAACTGTATTTTGAAATATTTCTTCATCATTTGCAGATGCTGACAGGTGTCTTCAGGTTGATCTTGAAGTACTTTTCTAAGCTCTTAGCAACTGAGGAAGTGTGGGATTAGATATAACCAGATGTGTCAAAGACCTGAAATTTCAAAGCAGGTGGAGTGACTACCTTTTAATAACACTGGAAGGACTGAAGAAGCACAAGTTACAAATATGTGAACGCGTTCATTACAAAATCTCTGTTCAGCAAAAACAACATGTTTTCTTCAACATTTTATGCCCAAGATCTTATGACTTTTATTAGTCCATTAATTGAAATTAAATGCTATCAAACATTAAGACTTCTGCCCTATTTTCAATGTTGCCTGCAGTTCTTCCTTGCTCAGTTGGTTTTGTTTTGTCTGCCTTCACAAATTCAAACAGTTGTTTTTAACTTTATCCTCTTCAGCTTATGTTTGCAGGAAATTATATGGTACATTGACTTATCTTGACTCTAAATTACCACTCCTTTGATTTTTCAAATAATGTTTTAATAGTTCCAGTTGCAGGAGGAAATAGAAACTGTAGTGCAGTCCTGCCTGGATCACCTCCTACACAATATTTCAGACACTCACATGGTATGTTCTGTATCATGGTATCATCTTTGAGAAATGATTGCTCTTTATGTGTATTTGGTTTGTGTGGCAAAGATTTGGTAGTGGGGGGCCTAAGAGGTGTGGCTTCTCTGAGCAGATGCCCAGAAGTGTTCATCCTGTCCAACAGAGCCAGTGCCAGCTGGCTCTCAGACGGACCCGCTTCTGGCCAAGGAGGAGCACATCAGTGATGGTGGTAGAACCTCCAAAAGAATCTATTTAAGGAGGGGAAGACCTTGTACGACTGCAGGCAGAGAGAGGAGTGAGAGGAGAGAAACAGCTCTGCAGACACTGAGGTTAGTAAAGTAGGAGGGGGCAGGAGGTGCTCCAGGTGCTGGAGCTGAGATTCCCCTGCAGCCCATGGAGGTCCACAGGGGAACAGAGATCCACCTGCAGCCCGTGGATGACCCCACACCAGAGCCAGTGGATGCTGGACTGTGACCCCTTGGGAATTGTGGGATGGTGACCCCTTCGGAATTGTGGGATAGTGACCAAGGAGCCAGGCAAGGGCTAAGGCTTCCTATCAATGGCCTACACTATGTACCCTCTACATTATCTTTGAAGATGGAGATTTGCACATTTTGCATCAAGGACTATTTAACTGAAATTAATTTCTGTTTCAGATAGTGCTGCATTTTTTCACAGCACAATTCAAGTGACTAAGCTGATGTCAGTGGTGAGATTTTATGCCATTACATGTCGGTATTTGCTTTCAGATGGCAAACAAAAATCACAGCTCAGTGTAGGACTGCTATCCTACAGGATCCTTTCTTGGTATGGATCCTGACTTCATCTAGTCTCTTACACTTGTCAGTCAGTAAAAAGGAAAAATATGATGAAATATTTAAGAATAGAAGAGTATATTCTCTCTTTTAAAGCAGAAAAATACATTGCCTGATTTTCCCTGTTAAAAAATAAGACAGTAACATGGAGCTGATAGATAATAACTGTGTTATTACCAGGCTCTTGCATTGTGCCCTAGATGTTTTGATGGCAGGAACACTCTGTCAGGATTAGCTGCTGCTCCTTTGTCTTTGCCCCCTGCAAGCCCCACTCCTGCCAAGCAGCTGACCCAGTGCTTGGTGGGGCTGGGGCTGCTCCCCATCTGGCATTCCTGCTGAGCATCTGGGCACCTTCGCCAATGGCTTGGCAGCTTTGGCAGGATGCAGAAACTACAAGGAACTGGCAGTGGAAAGATTTCTGATCTTCAAAAGTAGATGAGGAGCACTGTAATTTCCCTTTCCGGGGGGGATCCACTGGTGGACCACAAGCACAGCAAGGTATGGGAACATGCAGGAAGTACCCACATCTTTTCCTTTGTGTCCATTGCACTATGAAATACCATTGCCTTTGGTAGCAACAGTAAAGTGCAGCAGAGCTTTGGGTTTGGCTTTGGGGTCTGTTACTTTGATATTTGAGCTATCAGCCATTTTTTTTGGCTACACTTGTAATGACTGAATGACATTAGATCTTCAAAAATCACTGGAAATATATTGTCATCATTGTAGAAGCTAAGGTTTATGCCTCAGTGGAGAATAGTTCCACATTTGATGACATGGCTCTGATGATTTTTAATCTGGTTATTATAGGCTTTCTGATACAATATTAATAATCAACACTACATCCTCCTTGCCATTTGGTCTGTAAGTCTCTTATGCGTAGGTAAATTTATCTACAGCATCACTGTGATGTTTCTCTTTGATTACTGAGTTACTTATAGCCTACATACAAGTGAAGATAAGGTTATCTGTGGAAATTATTGCAAGTGAGGAAGGACATAATATTTGCAGCATAGTACTCAGCAGGAATTGAGCTAAGAGGGGTAAAATACTCCACTCTTCTCTTAGGACCATAGGAGTTGTGTAGTTGTTGCACTGCTGGGTAGAATAGCCAGCTGTTAACGCCACTCGCATATCCTTTTTCCCGTCGGAGCTCTTAATGAGAGAGATGGGACTATCGCAGTCATTCACCATTTATTGCTTAAAATAACAAACAAGGCACCAGTCTCCGAGGCATGAGATTTAGCTACGAGCTGCCATGACCAGGAATAGTCACAAGATTTAGGGTTACAAGACAATTTATAACTTTCTAATCCAATAGACACTTAAAATGAAACTTTGTTTTGACTTTATAACCTATCACTTTGGTAGTTTCTACTGCACTGCGGTGGTCTCTTGACCAATAATGTGTCCTGTCACGTACACCTATATACTTCCATTGTAACATCTAAATTCTTAACTTAGGACTATAAAATCACATTATTGTACTTAAAACAAAAAACTTCACCGTAACACTCAATACATATTCTAGCTTATAACTACAGAAACTTAGGCTTGTAATTCTCTTGCTTAAGGTCCATAAATCTCTGTCAATTAAGCCAGACCTAGTTTCTTCCAGGGCTGTAAATCAAACCCACCACTATCTGTAGAAACTTTTACTCCTCTGTTTCCCAAAGCCAGCCTTGAAAAGAATATTGCAATTGAAGTCTCACTGTTACAAAAAAATAAATTCAGTTTGTTTTTATCTCAGTTTTACATTAAATCTCCAGACTGAAGCACTTACTTACTGTAAACAGTCTCACCTGGTGTCATCTACATGCCAGGCTTTCTCGCTTTATGGCTTGGATGGGCAACTAATTGTCACAGTGGAAATCAATCCTTCGTTAGTTTTGTGTCTTTTGGGAGTTGTGCCAATCTTCTGTGTGAAATAAATCTAGGCAGGGTAAACAAAAGACTACAGAGATTCAGCAGTGCAGTTACACTGATGAGTATTTGAATAAATTAATGGTTAATGCTGAACAAATAAATGAAGAGACAGCAAAGAAAGTTGTTAGCAGGTGAAGGCATTAAGATATCAGTGATACCTGTGCAAAAGAACCCAGCCCACTGGAATTGTAAAGGCTTCTGAAAACTGCCTTTAACAGTTTACCACAGAAAACATTCCTGGGAGTGGCTGAGCTTCTTCCCACATCTCTTGTTTCTGTCTTGATGCAGAAACTGTGCAGGCAAGTGAGTCAGCACTACTATAAACTCTGACAAAGGGTTTGTGAGTTTGGGAGCCTCGAGCTGTCCAACTCCACAGATTGCAGAGATCTGATCTTGCATAGGGCAATGATGACTCATTTTTGAGGGAGACACCCAAAATGATGCCTGCTCCTAGAAGACCAAGGTGAGCATTCTCTATTCGCTCAGAGGGATCAGATGTGGACTTGATGGTCCCAAAAGAAAAGATCCACCCAATGTCAGTGCCACAGAGGTTCACACAGCTGGGCAAGTGGGCCCCTGACACCCTGCCAGGCATCATCATTCTTCTGAAGCACAAGGCCATACAACTTACTGCAGTAAGGTGAGTGCGGGAAGTCAGATTTCAAAAGATCACAAATGCAAAAGCCAAAAATAGGAACAGACATTTTCCTGCTGAACCGCAATGTATGTATTCAGTCTTATCCTGGGAGCTCCACGCACCCATGTGATTAATGGCTGAGTGTTACAGCTAGTATGTTGATTACATGCTTTCCTTCTGTACTGCCTTGTAAGAGTGCGGAGTGGCAGACCTTTGGCACTGGCATATGACCTGCCGTCTGGACAGCTGCTGAGTCAGACAGTCCTGAGTCACATCTGATTGTGCCCAGCCAGTGAGCCTGTGGTGAGCACAGCAGAGATGCTACATCTTCTGAGGAAGCAAATGACATTGCCATGTCACAGCACTGCATTTTTTTGCCCCAGACTGTATGCATGTAAATATCTTGATAGCGTCATTTTGATGATTACTATCTGCAGGAGCTCTGGGCTTTTTCTGTTTAGGCACTGGAAACCTTCTCTGTTAGAGACAATGTGCTGTGATGTAGCATCTGAAGTTGGTGGGGATTCCCTCTAGAACAGCACATTGTTGGCTGCCAGTGCACAACAGTTTGTCCCGTGTGTCAGAGTACACGGCCTTCAGCACATGTGGTGTGGAGCTCACAGCACATCCCCCCTGTTTCTCATGCACCTTACACACTGCATCCAACCTAGCTTGAGAGCAGTCTTCTGGTTTAAATGGTCTGAAAAATGAAGCACTTAAATAATGATACCAATGCTCAATTCTAAGAAAGACTGCAGAGTCCTTGCGTGTCCTCGGGGGAGAGATTCACTCTCCTTTTCTCAATGCTCTGCTTGCAAATCAGTGCCTAATATGTCACTGTGCCCTAGGAGGATTATGAGGGTGCATGTGAGGTACATGGAAACTATTGTCTTAAAACAGAATAAAGAAAACTCTCAGCAGCCCATCTGAGACCCAGACGTGATGAGCCTTGTTGCATAGACATGAGGATGAGTAACAGGTGCAAGGATTTCCTGGCGGGATCAGGCTGGCAGATCCTGCCTTGAAGTCTGTGTCCTGCCACAGCGATAGGAGAAGTTTAGGGGACACAGATGTAAACCTCAGCCGTCCCTCTCTTTTCCTTCTGTGACTCTGGTACAAGATATGTTGGTGAAGATAACTCTGAGCCATCCTGTCCATATCCTGTTGTAGAACTATGGTGCATCTGCCCATCTAAAACATTTCCCACCATGCTGATGCCATCTATCCCAGACCCCCACAGCAGCAAACTACAGAAGTTACTACTTACCAAGTGTACTGGTAAAGAAGGATTTCATGTGTTTTAGGCTTACCTCCTGCTGATTTTACTGCATGGTCCTTAATTGTCTGACTGCCTGGCATTCGCAGGGAATTGTGGGACCTGTCCACCAGAAAACTGGGTACCACAAATCAAGTGCCTCCCAGCCAAAGGTGCCTCTGGTAACCTGAGTGCGGTTGAGGTCAAGTTGCCAATAAATCCCCTCTGACCCTTCTGCTTGTGGTTCCAGGCACCTTCCAAGAGATCCAGCATCTGTCTGGTCTTCTTGGTGCCACTCAGATAGTATTTTTGCCAAGGCATACAGACCTCTTATGATGATGCCTGGGCAAGCAGAAAGCACAGGGTAGGGTTTCCCATGGGCAAGGTGGTTTGGTTGTCTCATATCTCACATGGAAGAACTGAGATGATTGGTGAACACTCCGTGATCAAGACCCAGCTAGGAAACCCTAGTCAACACTTTCATTTTCAGGCTGTCATTTTGACTGGTCTTTTTGTGTCACCCAGAACAGAAGGAACCCCTTTAAATTGTTCTCTCTCTTTTCTCTTTTGTTTTTTCTTTCTTTCTTTCTTCTTTCTTTTTTCTTCTGTTAAATTTTTTCTTTTTTCTTTTTTCTTTTTTCTTTTTTCTTTTTTCTTTTTTCTTTTTTCTTTTTTCTTTTTTCTTTTTTCTTTTTTCTTTTTTCTTTTTTCTTTTTTCTTTTTTCTTTTTTCTTTTTTCTTTTTTCTTTTTTCTTTTTTCTTTTTTCTTTTTTCTTTTTTCTTTTTTCTTTTTTCTTTTTTCTTTTTTCTTTTTTCTTTTTTCTTTTTTCTTTTTTCTTTTTTCTTTTTTCTTTTTTCTTTTTTCTTTTTTCTTTTTTCTTTTTTCTTTTTTCTTTTTTCTTTTTTCTTTTTTCTTTTTTCTTTTTTCTTTTTTCTTTTTTCTTTTTTCTTTTTTCTTTTTTCTTTTTTCTTTTTTCTTTTTTCTTTTTTCTTTTTTCTTTTTTCTTTTTTCTTTTTTCTTTTTTCTTTTTTCTTTTTTCTTTTTTCTTTTTTCTTTTTTCTTTTTTCTTTTTTCTTTTTTCTTTTTTCTTTTTTCTTTTTTCTTTTTTCTTTTTTCTTTTTTCTTTTTTCTTTTTTCTTTTTTCTTTTTTCTTTTTTCTTTTTTCTTTTTTCTTTTTTCT
This sequence comes from Dicrurus megarhynchus, assembly GCA_013399195.1. Taxonomy (NCBI): domain Eukaryota; kingdom Metazoa; phylum Chordata; class Aves; order Passeriformes; family Dicruridae; genus Dicrurus; species Dicrurus megarhynchus. Next base: position 137,820 of record VXAD01011623.1, on the reverse strand, counting down.
TTTTTCTTTTTTCTTTTTTCTTTTTTCTTTTTTCTTTTTTCTTTTTTCTTTTTTCTTTTTTCTTTTTTCTTTTTTCTTTTTTCTTTTTTCTTTTTTCTTTTTTCTTTTTTCTTTTTTCTTTTTTCTTTTTTCTTTTTTCTTTTTTCTTTTTTCTTTTTTCTTCTTTTTTCTTTTTTCTTCTTTCCTCTTTTTTTCCTTTTTTTCTTTTTCAGAAGCTTATTCTTACTGAAGCATATAATAGAAGGGCTTGGCAAGACTTTCTACTCTGCTCATACAGTGTCTTAGCCAGTACAAGAAACACAGTTTCCTTAAAGTTCCAAACCATTCCTTGGACAGACGTTAAAGATGTCCAAGGTGTCTAGAATGCTTTCCTGAGGACTTTTTTCTGCTCTGCCTGATAACATCTTGTTCATTCCTGAAGACAAGACTCTCCTTCTAATCAAATCATTTTTTGTACAGTCACTGGTCTCCCCCATCATGTAATTCTGCTTGTCAGATGATCTGCTTCTTCCTTGTTGCCTCTGGAGACTTAGAGATTGGGAAACTGCTTTGTGCATCACTACCACAAGAAACTGGAAGTCCACCAAACCCAGCATGCTGTGGGAGGAGCAGGTCTGAAATGTGAAAACGACAGCATCTGTGCTCCCAGTGCTCAGCCATGAGGTAGGCCAAGAATCACCAGGTCTCCCCTCCTCTTCCCTCTTCTAATCTGAGCAAATGAAAGGAAACATGAAAGCAAATTTGTCGAGCAAAACTGCATGAATTCTGAAAGCTTTGCAGATACTTGTTCTTCTCACCTCAGTTAATTCATTTGAGGAAAACCACCTGAACTCGGAAGTGAGACCTGCACAAACTGTTGGCGTTAGTCCAGCCGTCATGGAGTCTTGCTGACTCCACAGTCCTGGTGACACCAGGGGTTTATCGCTGCAGTCCAGGAGGGGTTTTCTTGTGTTTTCACATTGTTTTACATTTGGCACAGTTTAAATCTGTACATACTCTTATTTGAAACATGTGCTTTTATTCTGCTTTGCAAAGAACTCATAGCTGTAGCCATGGCTTTCTGACTTGTCTTTGCTGCTACAGGGATTTCTATGGCTTGTGGTGACACCACCAAATGACACCAGTATGACCTTAATGTGCAACCTGTATTTATAAGGCTGCTTCAGATCGTCCAGCGCTGCCCTCGCCATGCAATCACCTTGTCAGTGGCAGCAGAAAAGTGCATTTAAAGTACAATAAATTAGTGCATTTTTTTGCAGTACCAAACTCTTTAGAAGTCTAAAGAGAAAGCCTTGCCATCCTTGTTTCAGAATCAAAGATACTCATTTGCAAATGTGATCTGTTCTGTTATGGGAAGAGGTTAAATTTCATGTGCTGATTCATAGAAAAATGCCTTATTTTCAAGATTGGGCTTTTAATAGTGTCCTGGTGACTTGGAGTCACCATAGAGTCAGTTCCAGCTGGACTCACACCTGAACAAAATGTTTGTTTGAAGATGAAGGGCATAAGCATGCTTTTGGAGGGTTGCTTTGCTCACTGACATTGATTCTGGGATGTGTCCCCATTCTGTAGTAAAAGCAGTGGCATGCTTGTCACAAGCAGCTGAAGCTACAACAAGAGTTGTCTGTATACTGTAGGAAAAACCTCCTTGAAACATACTGTTGCAATGAGCTCTGCTCCCCCTAAAGAGAGGTAAGCAGGGAAGCAGAAAACATTGAAAGTTTCCTGTACAGCTCCAAAGTGTGCTTGAAACATTTTATTTTCCCGGTTTTCAGGTCTGACCAGATCTTGTTCCTATGTGGAAGCAGTTTGTAGGCATTCAACAGGTAGTTCTGCTACCAATGTTTAGTCTCTGACTGTTCTTAGGGCTGAGACTCCTTATACTCCTCAAACCTTATGGGTTTCAAGGCAATCTTTCTGCTACACTAAGTACCATAGTGCAAAAGCTGCTATTTCAAAGCTGTTTCCTTTATTGTGGATTGAATAGCACATGTGCAAATTCCTCAGTCATAAGAGATTTGCTCCCTTGCATCTCAGAGGGCAGCAGCCCAAACTGTTTTAATCAGCCTGATCCTTGTCTCATGCACACAGATGACCAGTGGATTCTCCAAGTCCGGCTTCTCCTAGAAGCAGATGTGACTGCATCAGCAACACCTAGATCACATATTAATAGAAAGCAGTGTGCAGAAATCTGATCCATGAAGGCTACAGTTGTCTTGGTTGGATTAAGAAATAAACATTATGCATAATTGCAGAGCAAACTTTAGCTGTTTTAAAAGATACTGAATTGTGTGGAATGCCTAACACAAAACAGATGAATAAGGCAATCATAGTAGATGAGGAATGAATGAAATCACAGACAGCAGCAGCAGCAGCAGGGCTTTTGCAAAGAGCTACAGTAGTATCTTTTAAACTGTTCTCACAGTTTAAAACAAGCAGAGCAATAGCCCTAAAAGTCTACAGCAATGAAATTTGCATGAAAATTTTCAGCCACTCAGTAACTGTACCATGTTGCAAAAAGACTTTTCATTTTGTTCAGGTTAGTAGCTCTCTCACACAACGCTGAAGGTTACTGCGTGTCCCAAAGGAGATGTTCATGCAGCCTTGTGTCTCACCATCAGGCAAATGACAAAGGCTAGGGAAGAATGTCAGCTGTCAGCATTGTTCCTGGGGACTGCCAGGACCCAAATCCGCTTGAATAAAGGATATGGGAGCTATTGATGGCAACCACATCTGCACTGACACACAGCGGTGTCAGGGCTGGGCAGCAGATGGAGAGGGCAGATATGCTTTTGTCTCTGCCACTTCTGAACTTCAGCAAGTTTTAAACTTTCTGCTCCAGCTCAGAAGCAGGTGTTGTATTGTAACACCTCCATCTGGGGTCATGTGGGAATGAACCAAGTTGGGATGCCTGATTCCTTTCTGTCTGGAGGGCACTGGTGCTGACTATAGACAGAGACCTCTCAGCTTTAAATGCTGCTGGTCTCCCACTCCCTCCCTTAAGATGTTAAACAATAAAATGTAATTCAAGCTTGAAGGCACAGATGACTGATGAGATAAGGAAAACGAAAGCCACCCTTCATCAGCCAAATCTGAGACAGGACTACTAATTCAAATAGTGTAAAAAGGTATCACCAAAGTATTCTGGCAGCTAAGGACAACAATTCAGCTTGACTGCTTTGTGTGTGATTAGCATAAGCACAGTAGGCTGAGGCGCTGTATTAATAGATATGCATGCAGAACTGAGAAATGTTACAAGGCCAAGCATCAATGACATCCATTTGAAAATTCATACTCAAACATTCCCTATTTCCAGTTCCAGACTTATGATTAGTTAATAACCTGTTCTAAAGTTTGCTGTTCAGCCAGAGAGACGAAGCCAGGTCCTGTGCCAACCACGATCAATCACATTGTGAGGAATGAATGGCTTGACATAGACTGATCTTGTACCCAGTACAGGAAGTGCACCTCTGGGACATCAGAGAAGCGGGGTTTGTTGGGGGAGGACAGCTGGATGTTACCGCAGGACTGTGACGTGTTAATGACCTTCACTGGCGCACTGGGGAGAGATCACAGAAAGGAGATCTCTGGGCTGTTTTCTCCATTAGAAAGGGTGCTTATCATCAATTTCATTGTCAAATGAAAAAAAAACGTGTTTCTTTTTTGTTTTGAAAGACAGTCTCATTTGTTTAACTGCAGTAAAAAAGGTAAAAGACAAATGGAAAAGAATATACAACGTTAGAAAAGAAAAAAGATCAGTTGACCTAGATAAAATTTTTTTCTGGAGTTCCAGTTTGGGGAAACTCACGAGATTCTAATTTTTGGCTTGGAGAAAGCTACAGAATCATTAAAAGTTTGAAACTGGAGGAATTACTCCCTGTCCCATTGTCCTAGCATCCCATCTGCTCAAGAGCAAAGATGGCTCTGGAATCAAGTAGTGTGACATGTTCCAAACCTCTTCCTCTCCTGAATAGGAGAGAGAAGCAGCTCAGCCTGCCCTGCAAGCATTCCCCTTGTTTCTGTGGTGACCTGTTTGGTAGTAATACCAGCACGCAGACAGGAAAGAAGGGTTTTGCTGGCCTTACATTTTTCCACAAAAACTCAGAGCAGAATCTAAGTAATATATAAGCCTCTTTGCATTTTGACTCTTATGAAACCATGTTTGATAGGAAGGAGGCTCATTACAGGAGCTTTTACAGGACAGAAGAGAAATTAACTGAAATGCAGCTTTTTCTTTCTTGTTTATCACAGGTGGCAGGATTTGTGCTATGTGGGAATGATGAGAACCAGAGCTGCTCCTTTGTATGGTAGATCAACTTCATGTGGGAAGTGGATTTTTTCTGCACCCAGTTCAACACTGGCAAAACAACAGACTGTTTGTTTAACGAGACTAAACCCATGTCTGTTCCGCTGCCCAAAAATATCTCTCACAACTTATCTTGTGACTGAGGTCAGCCTCAGATAACTGAGTCCTTGTCTGTGCCTCACTATGGTGTGAATGAGCAGGCAGGGAGGAAGTTTGCGTTTACTCCCTACATTCCTGCTAGGGTCCCTGTGGCCCATGCAAAGCAAAATGTGCCATGTGCGCCCAAGCCCCATGATGAAATTCTTCATTATTCTTATTTATCCAAGACCCCACTTCATTTCAAACATCACTCCCACCAAATTCAACAAAAGACAAGCACAGGAAGCCTCTGGCTCTTGCCTTTTAACAGTGCTGCAGTACTGCTGGGGTATTACAAGCATGGCAAAAAAAAAGGCACCAGGAAAATACACCAGCTGCTTTAGCTGATAATTTCCAAGAAATTTCAGCTTTGAATTTTTACATGGGCTTTTTTATAGTTATACTGAGTAGCAAATAACTTCTGAGTACATGCTGTGATGTAAAAGCACAATTTCTTTTTGAACACAACCCTTTAAGCAGAACACATACGTGGATAGAGCTCCCTAATAAAATTCCTCCGCTGAGCTACATAAGTGATAATAATTGTAAAATTCTGAAGCCACTATAACCTGAATGGTGATTATCTTTTTATATTTTGCAATAACAACAGCAGTATAGAATAAGTCAATGTATAGGTCTTGGCTCCTGTTCTAAGAAATCACGTTGCAGGTAGCATGCTGTGCCAAACCACAAAATAATTGCCCAGTTAGAGGGGGATTGTAAGTGACTTGGTAGAGTCTTGTAAGTCTTCGGAAGCCTGAAAATAGGATGAAAGAGCACAGAAGTTTTGGAACACCATGCCTTTCTCATCCGTAATATCATATCCCTTCAACTAGTCGGATGGCAGTCATGTGTTTGCTATGCCTTTGAGAGAGTCCGCTAAGACATGGTATGCTTTACTTGCCCGTACATTTTTGCTGGAGGTAACTGTGGAGAAAAGACATCTTGAGGATGGATCAAAAAACAGGAAAAGGAAGTAATGAAGTCATATCTTGGCATGTAGCACTAAGTGGCAGTGGCTGGAGAGGTCCTTGCCTCAATTACTAGCCCTTTCTAGTTGCAGAGGGATGTCAAATAATTGCAACAGAGATGCCCTGACACAATTTAGGCTCCTCTCCTCACTCACTTCTACATGATGTTAATGGTATCTGCCTTTTGCTCACAGTGAAGGAAATATAACTGCAACTTAGCACCAGCATAAATTGGTACGGCATCCTTGGCCAGGATGCAGTCCTTGGGACCTAGGCAGTCTGATTTTTCAGTTGACTGTCATCAAAATGCAATTAGCGATTTCACGTTGTCTGAAACACAGGTAAAGTGCTGAGCTGGGTTCAGTGCTTGGTAACAAAATGTGCGGGGCAGTTCCTATTAATAGCATGCACGCTGATCTTCTGCTAACTAGCACACATGTTCAGGCAATATGTTTGTCGTGCTGCACGGATCAGTTCGGTCCGGTTTTTGACGCGCTCATTTCTTTTATGACATTATGTTCACTCGTACAAGGATGGAAATTTTTCTGAGGACATGGGATTTGTCAAAGAGGACAAGGTTATTCCTGGGATTTAAAGGGAGATCTAGAGCTCAGGTCATTCCCTTTCGTTTCAGAAAAAAAAGCAATTATTGATTTTTATGAAGCCATTTCTACCTTCTCTTTCAACCAATGTATCTTTTGCACAGCAAAACGTAATGTTGAACACATAACTTCTAATTCTGCAGAAGGTGGATATTGCTCTGAAATTCTTTAAAGACCTCTGCACCAGAATTTTCTTCCCCGAAAGTCTACTGAAAATGCTGTGAAGGCCTCAGGGTTTAATCCCTCATTTCTTAATGCACTGGAAGTGATCACCAGTGAACCTTTTAATGGACAAGAGGGAATGTTTCAATCCTCCCTCATTACTATTTACAGACTGTTTTGAAAGATAAGTACATCGTGGCTTGCTGTCCAGAAGGGCACATGTCCTTATTCTCTCATAAATCTGCCCAGGGAGCCTTTCACAGGACACCAGCCTGAATTATATTGCTCCTGACAGTGATGTCAGAATGAGCAAATACTGAGGTCATCTACAAGAAATGCTGTCAGCATGGCACAGCAGTCTTCAGCTTGTAGACCTATGTTTTCGTTGTCTTAAGAAAAAATAAAGACAGCAGAATAACTGCCCTTCAGCTTCACAGTGTGATTTCATGAGACTTTGCCTCCGGCTGCAAACAGGCAGGGCTCCCTGGATGCCTGCCTGGGCCTAGGGCTGCTTCCTCCTCTTGCTGCCAAGGGAGTCAGCTGCCTGTGGGGACAAATGACAGGGGTGAGGGCAGCCTATGACCCCTGGCAAGGCTGTCTGCAGCCCTGCTGCCTTCACTGCCTTTCCTGGGGTTTCCTCCTGATACCATTGATGTCTTATATCTGCAGGAATTGAACCCACAGTGACCTGTTTTAGTATTTTCTGTGTTTCCCAGGTATTTTTGTTCCCCTGAATTTCAAAGAAACAACTGCTTTGATTTTTCTTTGACATGGGACCCTGCTCTGCAAGTGGCCGCTGATAAAGGTGAAATTTGTCCTCCAGGATAGTGGTTTTATGTAGTATGGTTTATGGCACCATACTACATAAAGTACAGCTGGTAGCAAACTGCTTCCAAACACTGCACATCCACGTGTTGCTGAGAAGCCTGGTATTGCAATATTCAAAGTCCTGTGAAGCAAAAATTAGGTGAGGCTGAGCATCTGGGTGGAGAGGTATGGTCAGGGGCATAGAGCAGGCTGCACGCTGACTGGTTCCCATGAAGCGATGGCTGCATTAAAAAGCAGGGTGCCTTGGCCAAGAGGGACATGATTTCCCTGAGGCAAGACATGCCCGCAGTGGAGCAGGAGCTCCAGTGGTGTTCTCCTTTCAGCTTCACAGACAGCAGAGCAATGGAGGGGAGGTGCTGTGCAAGAAGAGAGGAATGAGTTTAGTCCCACCTTCCCCTGCCTCTTCCTGGTTTCATTCACAAAGAAAGCAAGCACGTTTTCTGCACAGAGATGGCCTGCTTGGGAAGGGTGAATGTGTATGCTAAATTTGGGTGGGGATTGAATCATTATCCAAAAAGGGAGAGGAATTTTCATCATAACTGCAAAGCTCAACTCTCTACTGCAGATCATAGAGAGAAGGAGCAGTGGAGTTTGTGGAAAGTGCATGGTAAGCACCACTGGCAGCTGATAACTGCAGTGAAAATCCTCAGCATCTCCAACTGAGCTGCTCTGCATGTTTTAGGCTGCATGTCCCAAAACCTACAACATAGAAATTTCAGCTACCCATTCCGGTGAGCCCAGTTATACTGTTTCCAACACTTTTTCAGAGCTATTTTTTATACTGGAGAGATCTAGCCCACCTCCTGTTGTTTTTTTGCTTTCCATCCATTCCAGCATTTTCTTGCTGCTTCTATGGCATGAGGGCAAAGTCAATCCTTATTTCCCCTAATGCAAAGCTGGTCCCTGAGCACCCCTATGTGTCTCCCTGCTTCTGCTGTGCAGTCCTGCCTCACAGCAGGGTACCACTATTTTGATATAGAGGAAAGTTGAAGGCTTTGCCCTCCCTGATGAGACTGGCACTGCCCATTGCAAGTTTGAGATTGACCTAGGGATGGTCTGAAAGAACAACTCCTCACACATGGCATTTACAGCTAAGAAAAAATTACCCTTAGGGAAAACAATTGCTAGAATTTGTGGATGAAACAAGAGTAGATGCATCTTGAGGTTTGTTTCATGCTCTCAGAGGTGCAAACATAGGTCTAGAGACCAAAGGCTACTCTGACCTGCTGAGGTTAGGCATTCTTACAGAAAAGGAGGAGCAGCACTTAGCTCAGGACACGCTGTCTGCAGGACTCTGCAGACTCTGCAGTTGAGCAAGAGTTTTGCTACCTATGCTAAGAAGCAGAGTGCTGTGACCACTCCAGTAAAAGTTTAAAAATTCAGCAATTTATGTGTGTCTACATGAAAACATTCCTTATGTAGTGCTGGGACTTGTTTTTCTGGAGCTGCAAACTGCTCTGCCACCAGCTATCCCACTGGTGTCCTCTGCCAGAAGCCACTCACTTCCTCCATCCTTAGGTGAACTAACAGACACAGGCTTGGTAATATTCTGCTTTACGTGGGGATTTTTTTCTGCCTTAGACAAGAAAATGACACTACATTATTGAATATCCTCTCTAAATTTAGCACAGGCACCTGGAGTACTAGTGCTTTATATCTCTTTGAACTGAGACAAGTCATGTAATTGAGGATTCATGCCAAACTGAATCTGCTGTTGAAGCAGCAGAATTGAGTGTAACAAATACTCTCATGTGCTAGAGAAGTCAAGTCCACTGTCTTCCACTTTCCATGTTAGACATAAATTTGGAAAGTCATACAGAAAAAGATCCATGCATAACTAAAGTGCTGTTGAACTGTTTTGTAGACTCTTTCAAATTCTTTAAAGTAAGGGTGTGAGACAAGAGAAAGATTAGCATTATTTGTGTTTCTGTTGATAAAACCCTGAGGTTTTTCACAACATGGTGGGTCACCCGTGGCCTCCAGCCATGTTCGGGGTCTCTGTTCCCTGTTGTACAGGTTAATAACCCTCTCCCTCCTCACCATGCCTGAAGACCTGTTGCCACAAATGAGTCTGTTTATCAACAATTCAGCAAAGCTTGGACCAAGGATGGCATGGCTTGGTGATCTTTTCCAAAATGGTATAAATTCAAAGCCAACACTGACATGTAGCCCTGAAGGACCTTGGTCTTCTGGACAGCAAGGTAGGTTGCGAGCACAATTGCTTTCCCTCTCTCTCTTCTTGATGACACCTCCTCTAAAATTAACTGCTTTGTTCTGCATGTTCAACAGGTGAGACTGAGAGCAATCCTTTTTGCTCACATTATACTATCAGTCAGTATAATCGTCTACAAAAAAGCAGAATCAATCACTGCTCTCCCTTCCGCCATGTGCTGCTTAAACAAAGGGGGTAAGTGATCTGCTTCCATCTGGTGGGAATGTTGCTTACATTTTTTATTGAGATTCACCATGTCAGACCAATACAAATTTTTTAGGCAGTAAGTGCAGAAAAATAGACCATTTCAAAATCATTTTGCATTTCTTCTTGGCTCTCTAGAGGACTATATGACATGTGAACAAATTCCTTGGATCCAAGATGAAGCCAGTTTTTGACAAAATGGCTTCAGTGTGTCAGGCCCCATTTCAATGTTACGTGTACAGATTTTCTTCACCATCTTTGCTTCACCATTACTGCTTTAGCTTGCCTGACCTTTTGCACTAACACATGTCAGGAAGCGTTTTACTTAGTGATGTTACTGTTATTAGTTTATAGAAATAGTAGGCATTTCCAGACATGTAGCCGGAGCTACCTCAGACCTAGAAGATCTGCCAGGTTAGGGAAAGAAACTCAAGTCTAGGTGAACGATGCCCTCACTAAGCAGACCATATATGTAGTGTTTAAGCTGGCACATTTCATGAACGTGTTCAGCTGTACAGAAATACCTGTGTGTGCTGAATAACATATACCCACTGGTATAGGCACAGCAGCTGACAGTACCAGAGTGTACATTTCAGAGTTTTAAAATTCCCAGTCAGGGAGATCTTACTGAAATCTAATTGTGCATTTCAGTCTGAGTTTAGTAAATATAGTGCCAGTCTGGAAAAAATTTAACAATGGTGAGTAGGCTTCCTGCTCTACCCGTAAATAGGTGTGTATTCAGTGAAGCATATATTAAACATACCAGTTTATGGGATAAATACTGAAATATCAATTCTTTTGACCCCGCAAAGATCATGAAAGAAAGATATTGCTGTCTGACTCAGTTGATTAGTTTGGATAAAGGTGATAAATCAGAGAAAACATAGGTGTCAGAAACATATGTACTACATATGTTTGTAATAATCGTAGAATTTTTTTATTTAGTTGGCTTGATATGTACTTACTTACTAAACCATATATTTTGTATCTCATATGCCATACTTCAGAATTGTGTTTAGACATGTAGAAGTACCTGTGCAAGCTGGATCACAGTCATGCACATCAATATAAACACACACAGAGATCTAGGTAGATAAATATAATATACTATTTATATTATTAGAAATTATTACCAAATATAATATGGCTGAATGATCTCAATGGCTAACTATTACAGAAATATCCAATGTATGTTATGAAACACAGCAAAAATGTAAATGAGACATTATAGGAAAATCATTAATGCTCTCTATTTCTGTCTTTGGAAGATGAATCCTGCCTTGCTCTGGGTCTGTTTTTCCCAAAGGTTAGTGAAGTGCTAATTACAAAGTGTGAGGAGCAATCAATTTCCTAACACATTTTATTTTGAAACCATTTTTACTCTGAGCCTCCTATCTACTGTCTCCACAATTTAGCCTCTTCAGTACTGTTCCTTCATTTTTTTTGGAAACAGTCTTTTAAGACTAAGAAACCTCCAGCAAAAGAAACTCATTCTGAAGTACTAAAGCAACAAAACATTTCTATCCAAAGAAACTCAAAACTGAATCAATTAATGGGCATGGAAAATATGGTAAAAATAGCCTAAAAATTAAAAGAGGTTCAAAAGAAACTTTCAGGGATTGAGCCCATCCTTACTTGTTTAAGCAGTAGATTCTGGTGACTGAAATAAGAGCAGAAACAGGCATAGAAATCGAATCACAAAGGTGAATGAAGGAAATACATATTTCTACAGATCATATGCAACACATTTTTAGCCAGAAATGAGTTTCCTAGTCTAGAAAATCACTCCCTCAAAATCCGTATGTTTAAAAAGTGGTAACATCTCACAAGCAGAACAATAAACCTTTTCAAAGTTTGGGGGAGGGGGGGGGGGGGGGGGGCGTGGCGTGGTGTAGTTTGATTTTGGTTTGGTTTGGTTTTGTTTATAATAGGTCATAGAATATAAAGTGAGGTTAATAAATCAGGGGCAGTCTGGCCTCATGAAGGATGTTACCTGTATCATATGTCACCTGAGCATCAGGGAAGTGATGTTCTGTGGCACCCAGAGGGGCAGGTTGAATTTTCCAGGGAAAGCAAGGACACACTCAGTAAAAAGAAGGAAGAAACTGCAGATCTTGAATCATAATCCTACTTAAAACACCAAATGCTGTAATTGTGTAACCTGTTGTTGCTAATAGTGGTTACTAGAGGTAGAAGATGTGACAATTCATATGTGATGTGGAAAACGATGAGTACGGGAAGGAAAATTCCCAGAGCACGCAAACGCTAACACAACAATGAAAAGGCATGTAAAGCGTAAATCATTCTATCCTGAGGTTAATCAAGAAAACTGTGGAAATGACTGAAGATATGTAACAAAACACTTTAGAGAAAAAAAAATATTGAAGGTGTGTTCTAAAAGAAGGCGGGATAATATCAAAAAGCTTTTGATTATTTACACTTTATTGCACTGAGTCTGTAAACAATGTGTCGTGCATTGTCTCCTACCTGAGCTGTGTAGAGAGAGCAACCACCAAAATAACATCCTCAGCAGTTTGTCTCCCATCAAATTTATGGTTAAATAGATCCCATTCCTCATTTACAAGTGACATTTCACACAGAAGAGACTTACTGAAAAATAACCTCCTGGGAAAATAGCTTCACGATCACTGATCTGATCTGCACAGCAGGCAGCTAAAAGGGTGTTATTCAGAAATATACTTTATTATTTAAAACAAATGAGCTTTATGCCATCTTTGTCATCGTGAAACATAGTATTATTTCTCTGACTTCTGTTTTTAAGTAGTATTCTGATAGCTTGTTAGGCATACCCCATTCTGTAGGATTGGGCTATGATTTATTTGACTCAGACAAAATGTCTAATTTTTTCATGGATAGCTCTCATACATGCTCTCCCCTCTCACCCCCCATCAACTCTGAGGTAAACCTTACATAACTGCAGCATGGCAGTGACGTTTGGCTTTGCACAGAGAATGGCAGATCTCGTTTGTGTTAAGGAGATTACACCCACTTCAATCCTCTGCATTTTACTGATACATTTATGTGTATGTTTAGATTAGACCAGAGAGCATATTTTATTCATTATGGAGAAATTAGAACCCAGGTGTGATATTTCAGTTCTTGCCTGGAGTCATGGTGTGTCTCTTGGCTATTTGCTTCCGGTAAGATGGATGCCTGCCTGGGGGATATCCTGCCGAAAAGTCAGCGCCTGCAGGTATTCCTCCTCCAGTCCTGTGCTCCTGACCAGATCTCAGGCCCCAGCCCTTCCGTACTCTGAAACCATTTTGGGGGTCACGTAGCTTCACTGTCCTGATGGAGGCAGTGTACACAGAGTGTGCTCCTTGCACCTTGGTACACCTTTCTCCAGAAACCTCAGATAGGAGTGCTGGTCCTTTCCTTCATGAAACAAAAATTGAAGGTTTTAGTTGAAAGTCTAGCAAAAAACATGTACTTGTAAAATAAAATTTAAATCACAATTCTAGCTAAAATTTAAAATGTGTTTAACAGTCTATTAAATAATGCCTGGTGATGCGTGGGGGGGTTGGATCTTATAGCTGTCTGAGACTACACACTGTTGCTCTTTTGTGAGTCCACCAGCAAGCTGCTCCCTGGCCTGACAACATAATGCCTGTCAGAGGAGCTAAAAGGCTGCAATTATCCACATAGATTGGCAAAGCCATGATTTCTGAGAGGTCACCTGCGTGGTATAGAGTCCACAACTGATACATAAATGATGCCAAGGACAGACTGATTAGCAACGTATTTTACACTAGCATGTTGCATCTTCTAAGCTGAAAATATGGTGAATTCAGGATGAAGGTTTCACAAAACTAATGAGTGGCTACATGGAATTCACTTTTAAAAAAAGCACAAATGTTATAATTCCCTTTTTTTTTTTAAATTTATGCTACCAGAATCACAAAACCTCACGTGCATTTGTCTATTTCCCTTGAACCATGAAAATCCCAGCGTAAAACTATTTTTAAAAACCCTGGGATATTCTACTCTAATAATGCACTTCTTCCAAGCAAATCATCACTTTCACACACCTCTAGGTGTGTCTACAGAGAGGCAAGCACATGCTGCCACCCCATATTTCCAATTTCCCACAGCAGGTGACAGTGGAAGTTCCTGAGAACTGGTCATGACTTGTGGATGTCCTTTCCTCATTGCTGCCCCTGTTTTCTTTTTTTTCATGTTTTTCAGCATCCTTTCCTTAGGAAAAAATGCATTTATTTAATAAGCACTGAGTTTAGGGAATGTGCTGTAACCTCCTCAAAGGGGCTGGAGCCCTGATGTACAGAAGCATTGATAAACCCTAATTCATCCTCAATGACAAAGTACATTCATTTTTTAGAAAGGAAATTGCAGTCTAAAATTAGCTGAAGTAAGCAGGAAGACTCATCTGAAGAGACTGCTTAACTCAACTTAATGTTGCAAACTCATTTTCTGAACTGTGTGGAATCTCACTAACATGTCTGGGGGAAACAAAACCACTGATAGGAGATTCTGACCATGAAACATTCACAGAATTACATTTCATTCAGAAAGATGAAAACACATGAAGATGAAGGTTTCAAGTGAAAGTGGCTTGCTTTCTTTCTGCCCCAGAAACATTTCTGGTGGACTTGTAAACTCAATGTGTGCATGTATCCAGCAAAACTTTGCACATGTGTGCATACACACACTGCACGCACTCACATATACCTGCTCAAATCAGTACCTGACAGCCTTTCGTTTCCGACAGGCAATATCAAACTGGATGCAGCGCAGTAGTGACATGCTCACATCTGGCATGCAGGTCCAGGCAGCTGACACAACACTCACATTCTGCTGGAATGAGGAATGAAGTGATTTTTTTTCTGTCTTGTGGAATTATTTTTTTATGGGAAGGCTTTTCTCCACTGGGATCATGTGCGCAGTCTGTAACATCTAGCATGAGTTCATGCCTGAAAACTACTATCAAGTGTTTTGTATCTTGCTGCTGCTGCTCAGGTTTTCCATAAACACAAGTACTGTGATTACCTCTCATTTAAACAGCACCTCCATCTCAATCAGGGCTGCTGTTTCTGCCAAGCAAACACAAAGGTCAATCAGCAGTGCACAGGAATTGCACAATTGTCATAGAAATCTTAATGAGCTCTTGTTGAAGATAAAGAAACACCTATAATGATCTTTTCCTATCATGTGTACCATATTAGTTGGAAAGATGCTGATATTTCACAAGGTTGTAAGCACGTCCAATGCATGCAATAGCCTAGTTCTGCCTCTGAGAGCAACAGTCTCCTGCACCTTCAGCAGCCCTGTGACTGTGCATTTCAAACAGTACTTTTCAAGCTCCCTCTAGTCTTCTCCAAAGCTTCCAGTTTTTCAAATTGAAGTAATTCAACAGTTAGGGATCATTCAGTAGTAAAAATTTATCAATACCTTCTCATACCAAATCTTCAAAAACAATTGTAGGTAATAGCTTTGCTTCAGCTGTGGCTTTTGAAAGTCCCATGCCCATGAAATATGGACTCCCCTGACCACTGTCTGCCTAAAGAATTTTGGTTTTTAGGAGCCATGTCAATACGTGATCCATGTTGATTTAAAAATAAAACAGAAAGATAGCTGTGAATGGTTTTATCTATGTTCCTAACAAGTTTTAGAGGACCGTGTACATTCCCACACTCCTAATCTTTTCTGCAAAAGCAGTTTTTTGTCTTTGTCCTGTGTCTGATGAACTTTAGGAAAAAAGTAAGCAACAGCAGTAGAAAACATGCTTGTCAGCAAGTACTGCTTGTATGAAAATAACTTGTAATTGTGATAAATAAATTCCATTCTCAGATTTTTCCTACTGTCCTTTCCAGTGGGCATTATATGATGAAGGCACACCACATACTGGATATTATAGCCAGAGCAACATGGAGAGTTATGAACCCTGTTTCTATGGCCCTGGGTGAGGCTGCACTCAGGGTGCTGTGCAAGGTGTCTAGCCTCCTGTTCAAGGGGGACAAGGGGTACCTCTGAGGGTCTAGCTGAGTCTTCATGTCCTAAGGCACATGGAGAGACTGAAGGAGCTGAGGTGGCTTGTTCTGCAAAGAGGAGTCTGCAGTACAGTATAAGAGCTGCCTGCAGTTGTGCAAAGGGTGACTGCCGAGGCGGAGGTGTGGCAGCAGCCGGTGAGATCAGGCCTCAGCGTTGCAGCGTGCAAGCTCAGGACAGGCATCCTGCTCCCTAGCAGGTGATGCCGCACTCCACAGAGGGGTCTCCAACCTTACAGGCTTTAAAGGCTTGACTAGGCAAAGCCCCACCAACCTGTCAGAGATATGGAGAAAGTCCTGCCTCAGACGGAAAGATCTCCAGGGTGCCATCCCAGGTAACACTTCTGTGATTCTCTGTGTGATCATATGAACCATGCCACCATGCTTCAGACCTTAAATGTAAATGTATTTCACTTTCTTATTTAAAAGTTAAATTCACATGTTTTCTGCTTAAATTCACAGGTGTTTTCTACAGTCCTCAGTGCAGGAGGTGTACAGCAAACAGATCCCTCTGCCCCTTCTCAGGACTGTGTGTATTCCAAAGATGTCCCTGCCAGAGAGGCTTGCTGTTCTTTTAAGGCTCACCCTCTCTCTCTGATCTGTCAGGTCATAGATGTGGAGGTGGATTTTAACACTCTGAATGCATCTGAAGACAAATCACAATACAGCATAGGTGTAAATTTTCTTCAGAGCAGTGAGATAACTGCAGCTAGATGTCTCAGCAGCAGAATTCAGTCTGAGAGTTCATCAGGCTGTGATACAAGTTTCTCAAGCAGTAATGAATCTTTTGTGTGTACTAGGGAAGAAGCGAGTAAGGATAGAGGACATTATGAAATAGTGGAGAAGCATGTCCTTCTTTAACTTCTCACAAACCAGTTCACACAAGTTTTCTGAGATGCAGAAATTAATCTACAGGGAAAGTGATGAAGCAAGATCACACCAAGCCACAGATGGAAATACCATAATACTCGTAACTATGAGCACAGAGAGACTATCTATATGTTTATTTATATCTTTTTATCTGTCAATCATCTCACCATGATGTTTTCATAGCAACATCAGATTTACAGTCCATCTAATGCCTGCACCTTGGCTGCTAAAAATCACTCTCACTTCAATCAATCAGCTTTTGCAACTACCACCAGCATGAACCCCTTAAGGAAAACAAGCCGTGGTGGTTATCCGTATGTGAATTTCTGTGTCTGCCTGCTTGTTCATCTACTTTCGTAACTTTTATGCGCTTTCTTTCAACGGGAGAGTCATCTGTGAAGATATGTTAGCTAAGTTTACAGTGTAGACAGAGGGAAAATGAAAGTAATCACCAGTGGGCAGTACTTCCATTTTCTATGATAAAGGAGATTAATTCAATTACATTAGACATATGGCACACAAGCATAGAAGTCAGGGTCAGTGATAGGAACAGTTTCTCCATGGGAAATGGTCTCTCATTAGCACAGCAGTGATGAAAGAGAGGAGAACAACCTAGTGGCAAAGATAGAGGAAGTAAAAAGCACCCCTTCAGAGAAGTGTTTGCGTCCAACCTGCCTTTAATATTGTCACTGTGCAACCTCCTAAAGTCATTTATTATCAGTTGAGAATCCCTAATCTTCCTTATACTCTATTTCTGGTGATGCTTTTCAGTTACCTCCCAAATTGATGTGGTTGTTTGCTGCCCTTCTGGTTTGCTAATGTTTCTAGTTTGTATCTTCTTTATCATAATTTCTTTTTTTTAAAATAATTTTTAATAAACACAAAGGTTTCAAATTAAATCCAGGTGACCTATTGCCTTTCATCCTTTCCAGTAGCAGTGCATTCAAACCCAACACTTTTTCTCTAGGACTTAATGTAAAAGCAGCAGGCACCTCACAATGGAAGAAAACAATAACCCATCATGATTAATATCTATGAATTTTTCATGCATAACACATATGAGCTTTTTCAACTCCATCTGCATTTAAACATATAACTGTCATCACAAATGTCAGCCAATTCTAAAGGAAATTCCAGAAGAAATAAAAAACCCCATTTTTTCCATACTTTATCTCTCTAAAAAGAGGCCCTCTTGTCTTTTTCCTCCTCATTATTACCTCTGAAACAAAGAAAATTCTAGACTGCTGCTTAGACCTCACACCTTTCTCAGAAAAGTCACCCTGTTACCTTTCACAGGTTGATACATGTGCATTCACAGCATCAGGCTTTTGCTACAAAATTTACTGCAATTTTTTTCCTAAGTAAAAGTACCCCAGATGTAACACAAGAACACCTGAGCTTTAACCTTGTTTTTACCCTAAGTTATTCTCTCCCGACTAGATAATTTTCTCTCTGGATTTTGGTTACACTTCTTGTGTACCCCTACCTTCACGGTGGGAGTCTGCACAGTTGTTACAGGGGTGTGATTGCAATGAGAGACCTGAATTTTCTGCATAGTGTGTAAAGTAAGATGGAATTTCAATATGTGCGAAAAAACACCGTCTCAGTTGAAGGGTATGGAAAAAACTCTCCTACCTTTTTAAGTGGATGGCTATTTTAGATCTGGCTGCTGTCACTAAAAGGGTCCAGCAAATGTGTCTCTAAAAATATGGAGATTATATTTCACCTATAGATAGATCCTTTAGAAATGAATACAAACCTCAGAGAGATTTTAACAGTCGCAGGCACATGTAATGGCTTGCCTGTGGTAGTTGTAAGCCACCTTGCACTTAGAGCAAGCAGTAAGAATGTGCAGCTGGGTGATGGATAACCACTGATGAGCCATGTGCTCGGCTTGCTCAGTATCATTTGTCCGTGTATCTGGCCTGAGTCTTTTGAGCAAAATAGAGCTACAAGCTTCCAGTCAAAGACAGCGTGTAGCCCAGCCAGTGAAATGGTGAGCTTAACTCCACCAGGCCAAGAAGGTTCAGGCCCATGGTACACCCAGCCTTGCAAAACCTACATGAAAGTCTGGAAGAAGCGGAAGGCCAGTGCTTGTCCCCTGGTCTGTGATCTCTCCTTTACAGAAGAGGTCAAATAAACCAACCAGTCACAACCTGAACTATTTCGTCATCTCTTGCTGTGGTTTAGAAATGTGCACAAATTCTCATAAGCATCTTATCTCCAAGGTAATGGGCAGTGTTTTCTCCTGAGCAAGACACAGACCCCAAATGGCAGATTAGTATTTGAGAATTTCCTTGTTATTTCTCTAACAACAACAAAACTGCCAAGGAACTAAAAATGCTCCTCATTACAGGAAGTGAAATAACCAAAATTCAAAAAGTGCCCATGCTTGCTATTTTTACACAAAAATGCAGATGTGCCAGGAACTCCTAAAAGTCCATGAGGGTTTTTGCTAAAACTTGTTGATTTATGTAGAAATGAAATGGTAGAGCCTTACAAATGCCTCAGATCGATACTGAGCTTGGCTTGCTGAGGCCCACAAAGGAAGGTGGGGTTAGGAAAACAGGAGCCGCTGAGTCCTCTGTCTGTTGCTAAAGTGCTAGCTCATGTCTTTCTATTAACATCAGCAGTATTTTTAGAAATGTTCCATGTTACTCTTTTCACTTACCCTTTCAAACATATTCATTTTCTCTTGCCCTATTGGCTGAACTGTAGTTACTGTTTTCACATTTCACAGAAAAAGTTACTGACTTGTGGAGATTTTGCAGCTTTCCTTTTGATGTCTCCTGACTGTAAACTCAGGGCAGCCTACCATTAAAACAGTGTGTGCTGTCCTTTCTTCTGACTATCACCGTTTCTTAATACTTAACTTATACTAGGCCAACTAATTTCCAATGTCTTGTCTGCTGCAGTGTGCTAAGAGAGGATGGTTTGTGCTTATAAATATTTTAATTAAAGCTTAACTCAAATATCGGGGTTTAACAGCCTCTAGAACTGAATTTACAATATGTCTGACCTGACTAATCATGCTGTGGGCTAATTAGCAACATGACAGGCACAGTGCTAGTCGGGGGAGTGACGGAAGAGGCAGGAGCTGTGCCCTATGTAGGGAACCCAGTTTCTTGGTGATGCTGGGAAAAGCACAGCTTTGCTTGGGATAGGAGTGTTGTGAAAGATCAGGAGCAATGAAGTTTAGCCTCGTGTCTGTGAAAGTTACCTTCCTGGACCAGCTGGGATTATTTTTCAGCAAAGCCTCCCCTTCTTTGTGAATGTCTTTTGCACCAAAAAAATTCTGAACTTTTTATAGGGAAGGGGCAGTTTCCCTAAGTTTCGGGACTGAAGACACTGTTGCTATACCTGCTTGGAAATGAGAGGGTGCTTTTGTATTAGATCTTTAAAAGCACAAAAAACCAGAAGCAGTCCAGAAAATTTAAATTTTTTTGGGATTGAAAATTGAATTACTCAGAAGGAGGATAGGAAATATCTACTTGAGATGCTGTGTAAATTCCTGATGTGCCCACATGCTGGATGTTCTGTGGAATTCTGTTTCCATGTCTCAGCGGGGATATGGCAGAAGTTAGAAAAGCCCAACCACAGGCAGGAGATGACCAGAGGCAGCGCAGCCTCTGCCCAAGAAAATGAGAGGGTTTTACCTTGGAGAGGAGCTGACAGGGTGCTGTTGAGAGGGCTCTGTAGACACTGAAAGACACAGGTATGTGGGCAGAGGAAAAACAGCTCAACGCCTTTTTCATCACATGCTGTGCATAGGAATGTGGATCTTCATGTGACCTGCAGCTGAGCATGGGAACTCCTGGGCGCAGGAGTAGTAGCAGATAGGGGCTAAATTCCCACAGTAATGTAAAAGGCACTGAGCTGCTCAAAGCAAAAGCCGCTGGAAGCTGCTAATGACAAACCCAGCTGCCCTGGCTGACAACATCCTGTGCTGCCAGTTGCTCCCGGGACAGTGTTCAGGGGCAGCTTTTCAACACACTCACTCTACCCTGCCCTGAGCACTGGATTTTTTGTCAGCTGCCAATAATGGGACACAAAATGAGATGAAGATTCGGTCTAACCTTGTACAGCACTTCCTATGCAATAACTTCTTGAAATTCTTTACCTGCTTTGTTTTGGTGTTTCTCAGCAGCAAGTGTGTTTTCCAGAGAGAAAGATTTTGTTTCAAACAAGGCTGTTTCAAAGGACAAAAAAAAAAATAGCTGAAATCTCAGTGAAATTTTTAGAATTTATTCTTTGCACATTTTTTCCCCAGTATCAGGGAGATGCTTTGTAACCCAGTTGAGTGGGGCAGTCATTGGGAGAGCCCTCATTGCCTGCTTAGTCAGGCAAGTGGGAGGTTTCTCAATTCCTAAACACTTTCGTTGTAAAAGCCTATTAAAAACTGTTCTAACACTTCCTAGTAAGAGAGGTTTCTCCACAAAAGACTGCAGTTTTTTCAATGGGAAATGAAACCAACCATTCTCCCTCTAAAGAGGTTTTTCAATGCACATACTTTTTTTCTACATGCATGGTACTAGACTGCTACCGGATGAACTGCCCCTCAGACATGAAAGTATAAAACATAATCAGCATTATACCAACAGCTGTGTAAAACATAGAATACAAGGTTTGGATTTTTCTCAAAAAATTGAACTTATAGGATATCCAGTTGAGAATTTTGCACTGATTGTAAAAGGGAAAAGAAATCTGTCAAAATGGAAAATCCTGTATTCTCCATGGAATCAAAGCTTTTTCTGGAACTCAGCATACACAGAGAAGGTAAGGCTCTAACTCCTATTACACTGGGGTGAAGACGGTTAACTATAAAGAATATTAATAAAGCTATCAAAGATGCAGTGTGATAGAGCCACATCAGGCTATTTTTGTGGCAATGGACACAGCTCAGGATCTGACATGAAGTGCAGTCAGGGAAGCCTCTTGGAATCAGCTGTGGATACTCATTAACTGTAACTTCCTAGATTTAGCTAAAACATCTCTCAAATTGATAAGAGACAACAAACTGGATCAAATGCTCCTATCCTCATCAACATGTTTTCTACAAGCCTCGTACAAAGAGGCTGCTATTTTCCTTTCGGAAAATTCCTAAGGGAGGGTGAGAATGGTAAACAGCACCTGCTTCACCACAGGGACAGGCCAGGCAATCCCTGTGGAGTACAGCCTGCAATTAAAAGCCTCTGTGACTGTTGAAGGGGAACTGAAATGGCTCTATAACCTCCCTCCTGTCATCTGGCTATACAGAGTACCCTGCTTTCATGGATTATAAGAAACAGGGCCACACATCTTTTAATGGCTGAAGGATACTGCAAGGCTTTTAACTGCAGGCCTGCAAACAGTTGAGGCTCTTGTCCCTTACTCATCTGAGATAGGCTCTGGTGGGAGTGCATCCCGTGCTGACAGTAGCAAAGGTCACTTGAGCAGGCGTGGAGCTGACCTAGGAGTCCAAACCTCCTGGGATTTGCTGCAGTGAGGTGGTCTGTGGATAAGACTTCTGCAAATGCCATCCAGGTTTGAATGTATAGATCAATGATTAAAATCTTGTTGGTGCATGACAAAATTCACTGTGAGGGCAGGTGGCCAGCTGTCCACAGAAGCACGAGGCTATAGCCTTGTCACTGAGATTTATGGTCTTAACATGATGTACTTCTGAACCAAAAATAGATAGCTGCCGATTGCAAAGGGAAGTGACATTCCATCCTTCCTAATGGAAGCAGAATTTTCTTCTGGTAACATTTTTGCAAGAATTAATGATGGTTTTCTAGACAAGTCTCTGGTGCTCTTTTGGTAGACTTGCAGAACATTTTGTTACTCTTCTTAATGACTGAGTACTGATGGTGTTTTATGTTTACATGCATGTAGCCTTTGCTCCAAAGAGCTGATGGGGTCACATGTGAAGAGTGCAAACATTTAATTTTCCTAGTGAAGAAGGACATTCAGCTATAATGTTTCCCAGATATGTTGCGTGACCAGGTCTGTAGTCCTGGTAACTGCTTCTGGCTACCAACAAAATCTATTTTTTTTTAAATTGTAAATCACTGTTTCCCCTTTTGTTGCCTTGTTGAACATTATCTTTTTTTGCTAACTTAGCACTTGCTTTGAAACTCTTTTTCTCCCCTAAGCTTTTATTTTTTACAGCACTGTGTAATTTCTAGTTTCTTATCCCTGGCATTGACTAACTTTACTTTTTATATACTTCCATGACTTTCTTTGAATTAGACTTTTAGAAACTCTGTGCTAGATTTTCACCTTTGCCAAATGCCCCTGTTTGGAAGAGTCTGTTTGGAGACACTCCAACTCCTTGAAGGAATGTGGCTTGGTGTACTCTTGGTGGCCACACAACAGGGAAAAGCTGTGCTTAAGGATTTGTATGCTGGACTCTATCACACTGCACATTGCTCATTACTAAGAGGTGTGGGGAAAGGAGGAAAACTGGGAGGATAGACAGTGATAATGAGCAGGAGGAGGCCTGATGAAGGAGAGCTGACAGGTGATAATGATTGGTATCATCAGAGCATGGATGAGGGAAGAGGAAGGAAATGAGGGAGCATCTGGAGCTGGTCTGACACTTTTGCAGCAGCTGGGTGTCTGTAGTGATGCTAGTGCTTGTTGCCTGTGAGCAAAGAGGACCCAAGGGACCACAGCAGCCATTGCTGTTCTTGAGGGCAGGCAGCCTCAGGGAAGGAGGAAAATGGTTGAGCTCTGCAATGCCCTTGGCCCAAGGTCCCACCCAGCAGGGAGAGTTCTCTTTTCCAGACTTCTCACTGTCTTTGGAGCTTTCCAGGCTTGCTGGTTTGACCTTTCTCCCGGTGGTATTTCTGTTTACCCTCTGTGCTTGTTTCTGGCAGGTTGAGCCTTGTGCCTCTTCTTGTGGGATATAGAGGCTAGCAGCTTGCTCCAGGGAGGCAGCTCTCTTCAGGCTGATTCCTGGCACTCTCAACAAAGGAGACGAGGGAGGCTGTTCTGTGGGAGCACTGAGCTGTGCCCAGCCTTCCCCAGGCACTCACACTGGCCTCTCTTAGAGGTGTGTTACATGGGCCTGGAAGTCAGGTCTGCAGCTGCTCTTGTCACGATTTGTAACTAGGCCATAGGAATTAACTGAGTTATTCCTACCTCAAAAGCTTAACTCCTGACACATCTTTAAAGAAAAAAAAGGGAGTGTTGATATAAAACATTGAAGTGAGAATATTTGCCTAGAAAATTGCTCTATTGGTTACTGGTTTTTTAAGCAGGAGGGTTTTTTTACTGTGAATTCATCTGGCTTCTGCTTTCAGCTGTTTGATCTTGTTAAGCCCCTGCCTGCTGAAGAGCTCTCTGTTAGCAGTAATTACTGGCCCATGCAGCTGTTCCTGGACAGGGAGCAAGTCACTTCTCAACCTTTCCTTGGCTAAATTGACTAGGCTGTGCTTCTGCAGTAAATAGCTTCTCCTGGACTTCATGTTGTTCTTCTTGTTTTCCTCCGAGCTCTTCTCAGTGCTACAACGTGTCCATCATAGTGGTTCCCAGCAGAGGTGTGGGATTCCATAGTTTCTATACAAATGCCACATATAGCTGAGAAGTAACACATCCTTACTTCTTCTGCTGACAGTTGTGTGCTTATTGCTTGTTTTGTTAGGTGTGCTGGAACGGCGGGTTCAGTGGGTTAACCTGCTTGACTCTGAACCTTTTTGAATCCCATGTTTCTGAACTATGACTGCATTTGTGTGTCCTATAGCCTTCAATCGTATACGTTATCTACAACATGTAGATAATGCAACATGTTAGTATGAAATTGTCCTACCACTGGAATACAGATCCAACAGTAGTCATCTATTCACCAGTCCACCCATTCTGCTTCAACTCCCAACTTTTCCAGCTGTATGTTTGTCTTCATCTAAATGAAAATACATCTAATAGCTTTGGACTGTAAACAGACTCCTTTGCTCCATCGGAAATGACTCCATTTATCATCTATGTTTGTAACTTCAAGGTCTACCAGCAGGCAGACTTCTGAATACAAATCTGCCAAGCTGATATACAAAGGTATTGATGCCTTAAGAGGCCTCCTAGAAACAGAGACTAGACAGGAGTAAGGGAATAAGGTAGGTATTTATTTGAAAGGCCTTCAAAGGTACACCCTGGGGAGCCAGAGGCTATTGCCAAGATGGACCCTAAGATGGACGACAGGTCACGAGTACGTCACACTTTTATAGGTTTGGTTCATTTGCATATCAGGATTCATTCTCCAATTAAAGCTTCAGTTTAATGATGTAATTTCCCTCAGCTTGCCCCCCTCTCAGAGGCTTTTGGTTTATACTTTTTGGGCCTAAGACTGTCTAGGTGTCCTTGAAGAGCAGGCCCGGAGAGGCTTTGTTATGCCTACCTAGCACGAGAGAGCAGAAGTTAACAGGCTACAAGAAACTTCAGAGTTACACACTAGGCAGTATAGGATTTGAAAAATATAAAAGTTAAAACCTAAGGCATCAGTATCTACTGACCAAGTTTATATTGGTGGGTAGGGTTTATCCAGTATCTTATTCAAAACTGGCCTGAAAACTCTGCTGAAGTAATGCTTGGTAGTGATCCAAGATCTGTGTACTTCTTAATTCATTCCAGTGTTCAGACCATGGCCAGCCTGCTATGGTTGATTAACAGTAATTTTCCAGTAGTTAAACAATGAATTGTTAGAAGAAAGGCATTATTTTAAAAAAAAAAAAAACACCCTTCCTGGGTTTGGTAACAACAGAGTAAGAGCTGTGGAGGCTCTGAGGACGGTATGAAGACAGAAACGCTAGCTTGCTAGGCTTGCATCTCTGTGCAAGACAGAGCAGTTGGTCAGATCCCCTACTGATCTGAGCTCCTTGCTTAGCTCCTGGGACTACTCGCACCCAGGTATCTGAGACCAACTGCAGTGATTACTTTTGTCCCTTCTGCCCTCCAGCTCCACAGTATGGGGCATGAAGGACCCCCCTGGCCCCAGGAATGCTTCTCCCTCTGCCTGCTGTTTTCTGCACTGTGCACAGAGGGTGCAGAGGGCAACCTGAAACTTCAGGTGAAAGTAAAGGTTTGGCAGCTCCTGCAGAACTAAGCAGGGAAAAGCTTGCTTTGAGGCAAGAAGGGCAGCTGGCATACTGGAGAGTTTCAGGATGAAGAGGGGCTGGAAAAAATAAACAAGCAGCAATATACATGGTGACAGTACCATCTGAGGATCAGCAAGGATGCTTGAGCCTGTGTGGTGGAGCAGTAGGACGTGAGGCTGAGGGAGCAGGCTGGATTGGTGGAACAGGTTGTTTTGAGCTGAAGGCTGTGCTGAAGGAGCCGAAAACATCCAGAGAATCTCATTAAATAACCCTGTACTGCTGAATACGTAATTCTTTATTCATGCAAATGTCCCAAGAAACGCTTGACAAAAAAAAGGGCTTTCGCTGTGGGAAAAGAGGGAGCCTAGACAGCACATCAGAAACTTCTGACAGAAGTCCTCCATTCCTTTCAGTGGAGAGAAATAAAAGAAAAACCAGATTTGGGAACTGAGAGGTGAAAATTCAAACAAAGGCAAAGTTCAGTGGGTTTGTGCCATTGAATGATTTATATCTTCTCAGCTCTATCATTGTGAAGATAATAAAGTAGAAACAGGTCACCATGTATTACAGGGAAATGATCACTGGAAGGTTACATGCACTGTGTTTTTCTCAATGTCTTCTCTTACCGAGAACTTCACTGACTCAAGGGATTTTGCACGTATCGGTGCTTTTTGTGATGTTTTACCTTTTATGTGACAGCTCAATTACCTATAAAGTCAATGCAAACAGCTAGTGCTTTTTTCTCTGTAGACACCGAGTTTTGAATTACTGGCCATCAGACTGAGACCTGCTGGACTTTTATGCATGTGATATCTTCACCTCTCTTTCCCAATGAGCTGTGCATTGACAGCTATTTTTGTAGTCAGTTTTACTTATACCTATCCTTCAATGTGAGTTCTTCCACAGTGATAAGATGCTGCTACTAAAAATGAAGCTCAAACAGACTGAAATGGCTGGTAATTTCTCACTTGCGGAAATCAACTTCCAAATACACCCTACCCTTGTACTCCGTTCAAGGGTGGAAAAGCAAACCTGAAGAAATAATAATAATTTTTAAAAACCCCAACCAACCAACCACAACAGACCCAACAAAAACCCCTCAAAGCAAACAAAGAAAAAAAAAACACAGAAAACCACAAAAAGCCCACAAAAAACCCACACACGCAGAGCAAAGCCCAGCTATTTATTGTAGAGTGTGTTCTAAAGGCAGAAAAAGATACAAATGTTTTATTAAAAGATATTCCGTATCTCAGAGGCAACACCGACAGCCATATGATGTGGTAGTTTCTATAGTGACTACTCGCTCTCCTTTGAAAGTTTGCTAAGCAATCAGACAAAACCAGAGCAACTGGCTGTGCTGCTGTGTAATTATTTCCCCTAATCCTCCCCCAAAAATACTGAATAACCAGATTTTCTATCCTTGAATTGGAAATACCCCTCCCTATAAAATAGCCTTTGTTGCACGAGAGAAAGGAGGGGGAGGTGTCAGAAACAGCTCAGCAGTGCTGTGGAGAGCAGAAAATTAGTCATGTTCTGAACTGGCTTCTGGCTCGTGGTCTGGCATCTGGCTGGCTCCAGCGGGAGCCTGGGTGGGAGCACTGGCTGTCAGGCATGCCCGTCAGGCATGCCATCCCTTCCCACGGGGCATCACAGCCAGCTCAGCCGCGCCGCCGTCGGAGCCAGATTACCAAAATGAATAAATAATGTAAACAGCCCTAACAGAAGCGCAGTGTTACATTTGGGCTTCCTGAAAACCTATGGACTGCGCTGTGGACTGACCCTGAGCACAGTTACAGACCTTGAGAGAGAGATACATTCTGGTAGTTTCAAGGAAAAATAAAAGTTGGTGGTTTTTTCTGTTTTGGTTTTTTTCTTTTTTCCCTCAGCCCTTTGTTCT
Organism: Dicrurus megarhynchus; assembly: GCA_013399195.1. NCBI lineage: Eukaryota > Metazoa > Chordata > Aves > Passeriformes > Dicruridae > Dicrurus > Dicrurus megarhynchus. The sequence continues at coordinate 110,536 of VXAD01011623.1, read as the reverse complement.
CTTCCAGCATGTTTGCCCTACTTTTATCTGATAGGTATTTAACAGCAACACTTTTCTGCTTTGTGATATGAGCACTTCTATGGTAGAGCACTGAGGGAAATCACATTCTTGACTCCTTTTGTAAGTTTTCAGCTGACTTTTATGAATGCCTGGTTGAACCCTAATTCCTAGAGAATAGAGAATCAGAGCCAGGCTCAGCAGAGGTTTAATTCTTTTTCTCCCCCAATGACTGCTCCTTTATTAGTAGTGTTCCCCTTGATGTTGTCACTCTACACTTCAAGATCTACCAGACAATCCCCTGTGGCTGATTGACAAGAAGTGAATATAAGCACTTTAGTCACTGAGAAAAAAACCCAAACTACTTTGTCTCCAAAGAAATATGACTCACCTGACAGCACAGACTGCAGTAACACTGAGTTTAACCTCCCCTCTAAAGCAATACTGTTCCAAATATGTCCTGGGTAGTAGAGTAAATACTTCATCTGTGTGTGATTTTTTTTCCCAGTCCTCCTTCTTCTTCCAGAATGGTAGAGAGACAATCCTTCTTTCCTATCCTTGAGCTTCTCAGTAAAATTTCCCCCTTCTTCCTGAACTCTGGATTTACGGCAAACATTTCAAGAATTCAGTGCTTAAGACTGAGATGTGTTGACTAGACCATCAATCATGTGGCCCTGTTCTGCTGTGTTTAGGGTTTCATGCCTTTTCTGGATGAATATAGTTTGTGATTAAAAGCTTGGGAGATGATTTCCTTTGGAGAAGGGTGCTTTGGATATCAAACCTGTGAATTTGAAATTTGTTCTCTGCAAGTACCATGAAAATAAAGTGAAATTGCACTGATAATCACAGGAAATTAGCACAAAGATAAAGAGTGTATTCCAAGGAAGGTAAAGAGTGTATTCCAAGGAACAGTTAGAGAAAAATGTGTGCATACCTTTGTTAGTGGTACTTTAAAAAATAAGTTGGCACACTGAATGTGAACTGGTCTTAGTTGTAATTGGTTTTATTTTTGCTGAATAATGTTCTGATACTGGAGTACAATTATGCTGTGACTTTGGAAGGACAATCATGGTTTTGATGTATTAACATTCTAATATTGAGTAAGACAAAAGCTTTGAAAAGGAAAAAGGGTTATTACAGGATGAGTTTTTGGCAAGAGAAGTATCATCAAAATTGTTGTTCTTAACATACAATGAACTTAGATATTGTTTTAATTAAAAGAAAAAATATGTCCTATCAAAGTAGACCTTAACTGCCTTTAAATTGAGGAGATTGAGTTGTGAATGAGATGATGATCTCAGTAATTTATCTTCAGTCTGATAAGATATTTTGATTCTACACCTGTGACAAATCCAGCTGTTCTAGACACACCTCATAAAGAAATACCGTAAATTAACATGATGTCTACACATAAATACTGAAGAATCAGTGACAAGCTGGTAAAAATAGTGGTTGCAGCAGTGCTCCAGAAATTAGGAAAACCAATTTTAATATCTCACTCTGCCATAGACTGTCTCTGAGACCTTGAACAGACCCTTGAAGCTGGGTCTGAAGCAACCTGTGGTGCACAGTCTGAGCTGCAATACTCTCACTGATGTAACCATCCATAGGGCAGGGTCCAAAGTTAGTCTGGCACAAGGTAATTTATATTTGAGTGGCTTATTGCCTTCTCAGACAGGAATATACTTTATGGGTAAGAGCAATAGTTTTCATGGCTGAGATTCTCAGTATTTCTCAAAGCTGATCTCATTTCCTTCTGTGGGATCAGAATCAAGGTAATGTAAGCTGGCTTTGAAAGTCTAGCTTGACAATTTCATTTGAACATTACTGCTAGCATCAACTGGTTTGTTTGCTACGGCGACAGAAAATGCCATCCACGTTATTTCTGTGATTTCTATATTGTTGTTGCATAAGAATGTTAGAAGAATAGAAATAAATAATTTCATAGAAAAGTTTATTTTTTTACCCCCTGCCAGGATTTGTTTACAGATTGTAAGTGGATATGCTAAAGAAGTCAGCCATGTGATTTATTGAAACGTTTATCACCTCAGCTGACTTCACCTGAGCACAGAAGCATTTGTGAGACTTACATGCAGGCTGGAGAGGAGCTTGGAGAAACCTTGCATTTTTTTTGATGCACAGGCAGGTTTTGTTTGAAAACATGTTTGTTTCAGAGATCCCCTTCCTGATACATACCCAGTCTTCTCAGGATTCAACAGCAGTGACTGACCTTGCTGCTGTGACTCATGTGACAGCTCTGTAACCCAATGCTTTCCGCAACCTGGGAGCGAGCTGTCACTCCAACATTTTCTGTGCTTGTAAGGAGTTGGGTTTCCTGGCTTCTTTCCTCCCCAGTCTCAACCTGAGTCCCTCTCATGTAGTGTAGTGCTGTCATTACTAGTCCCAGGCAAACAGTGGATTGGGTTAGTTTTTCTCTTGCTATTTCACCCTGGCTGTGCTGATTACAAATGCATCTATATACCTCTAAGCATCTCCCAGGGTCACGGGTCTGCTTCATTCCACCCCAGGGTAATGACTCTCCCATTACATTTTCACATCTTTCACTCTTCATTTTGCACATACAAGTGCTCACTTTCAATGAAAGCTCAGTTATTTCCCTGTTGTAGAATTGAATTTTGAATTGCCTGCAAGATTTTGTCGTCATCGTGAAATCAGAAGAAAGAAAAATTATAACAAGGTTTTTCAACTTATTAAATAAACCTCTGCATGCTGCCCAGTGCGAATACGGCCTTTCACCAGGGGCAATAAGCTTGCAGTGACCTCACTAGCAGGTCGGATGGGATGCAAAACAGGCAGCACTTGCTTCAGGCAAGGGCAGATGAAGGTTGAATACATTCTCTTGGCTGATTTATATTTGGCAGCCAGGAGGAGGATTCATTATATACTCTCCTGAGATGCAGGTGAGCTGTTGGGGTCCCTCTGGGGTAATTGCTGTACCATGTTGTATGTCACTAGAAGAAGCCTGAGGGCTGAGTCATCAAGTGATAAACTGATAAGAGATAGGAAGCACAGTCACTGCTATGAAGGTGTAGGTTGTAGATGGGATATGGGACCAGCCTGCAGGTACAAGTACCCAAAGATGTCATGTCCCAAAGCTCTATTTCCTGAAGCATCACAAGACAATCTGATACATCTGGTATTAAAGAGATACACAGAATTATAAAATACTCTGGTTGCAATGAAATTTGCATCATGCAAGCAGTTAAAATGCCCCATCCAGAAAACAAATTTTAGCATCAGAAGACAGGAAAGCAGTACTAATTTTCTTGGATTAGATGGAAAGATGCAACTGAAAATATCCTGGTAACATAAGAGGAAGTTCCCAAATTGTTAATGAGACATCATTTGTCTCAGATGATGATACTACCAAAAATTGTTAACACACTGAATTAGCAAGACTATTTTATAGCTAACTGTGGCTCTCTGTTGATACTTTAATTTTCTTAACAATGATGCAATATTGTTGGGTATTGTTGGAGATATTAAAAGCTCACCTGGATATGCTTCAGGGCACCTGCTGCTCCTGACCCTGCTGGGATCAGGACTAGAGGATCTCCAGAGGTCCCAGCCAGTCCCTAGAGTGTTGTGATTCCTTTTTGCCTAATGCTAAAGCTGCTATCAACTATTCCCATTCCCCTCCTTTCCCTGTCCCCCCCCTTCCCAAAAGAAACAGATTTGATAGTCACATCTGTCTTCTGGGTTTAGTGAGCAATTATAAATTAAATAGAAAATTTGAAGATGGATGAATAGCATTTTAAACTTAAAAATATAGGGCCTAGAAAGAAAACCAAGGCTGAAAACAGTAGCCTAAAGCAAAAAGACTCAAAATGAGATTACTTATTCCTTGAAAAACGCATCAGAACATTTGAGTGCAAAGTCGGGGAAAATGAGACAGCCCATGATCGGCCTGGTTGAGGCCAGAGGTTTGGGTTTTTTAAAGAAAGGCAATGTTCCCATGTAGACAGAGGGCATCCCACTGAGTCCCGGTCATCTGCTTTGCTTGTTGCCATTCCAGCCTCTGAAATACTGACCTAACTGCTTTGTTCCTTCTCATCCACTTGTCAAACTGGCCACATCCAGGTATGGGGGGAAACACTGATGGCAGGGCATCAGGGAACCAGAGCAGTTGACCTGGTGGGTCCTTGAAGCAACAGAACTGCTGTTGGGTGCAGGGGTCTCTCCTCTGGTAAAGGCATCATTGGGATGGCTGGAGAAAGAAAGGGTGAGTCCCACCATGTCATCTGTTAACAAGAGTTAATTGCACTGCTGCTCTGCTCAGTGCTGCTGCCAGTGCTCTGTTAGGATTTGTTGTGACTGTATTATGCCAGACCTTAGACCAGGTGATAAAGGCGACCAAGAGTAAAATCAGACATTTCCTTTAATCCAGCATTTTCAGCTGTCAAAAGAAATGTATGGTTCCTCATGGGTGGGTGCTGATTATAGGACTTGCAGAAGAATAGATGGCACAGGATTTCTAAGGAATCTCCTGATTGTTAGAGAGGCAAATTCTCATGGAATCCCACTTCTGAAGTCACTGGGACCAAAGGAGCTGGGGTTAAATACTGGTAGTATGTGAGATCTGTCATTTTCCTTGTGCTAAGAATAAAATACAAGTGGCTTTGACAGTCTTGATTAAAATCCCACCCTGAAGCAAGTTCAGACACTTGAATTTGTGATTTCTCCCTGTCCAATCTCTCAGAAAGGCCACCTGTTCTTTTATCATTTCTCAGTTATCCTGGATATTTTTGCTGTGTTGACCAAATGAGAAATGTCTTTGCGTTTATCTGCCGTATACCAAAAAGATGCAGAACTGAAGTAGCTGTAGTAACTGTAGGGAAACTTCATCTCCACTTGTTGGAAATAGATCCATGACCTAGAATAAATGCTGCACAGGATAAAATTTCTGTGATCAGCTGTCCACAGCAAAACAGACAGCAACAAATCTAACGCAGCAGCATTACTTGCAATGAGATTTTGCTGTGACCAGATGGCCATAATAGTGAATTTGCAATGAAGAATATGCAGAATAGGACAAAAATCAAAATGGCATTCTGTTATTCTTGGTATTTAGAATATATTTGCAAGGAAAAAATTCTTCGTGGGAATTAAAATAGGAAACACTGTCATGCATCATTAGAATTTAAAAACCAACACTAATAATTAGAGGAATGCTAAAAGGGATCATGCAAGTGATTGATGCGGGCCTGGCACAACTCAATTCTGTTAAGACAGCAAAATGACTGGTAGACCTGAAATGCTCTGCCAACACTACTTTAATCAACTTGCCACATCCAGCCCTTCTCTTGCTCTGGCATCTGTGCCTACCCCAGTAGCCAGAGAGTGGATGCTGGTGCCATGTGAAGAACAATGCTGGACTTAGTTTGTGACCATTCCTCCCGCACCCGCACAGCAAGATGTTCTGCTTCCTTCTGAAGAGGTGGCTGGAAAGTGGAGGGGAGGCAGTGAAAACCCTGATCCGTTCTGATAGCAAGATTTATTGATTCTTGAGAATATTGCATTTTACAGTGATCTGCCTTTTCCAGTTAACGCAACTTGAATCTGAACCTGGAAAATTTACAGTGCTTTTTTAGATCAATATAAGCCTGCCCAGAAGTACATCATTTATGCAGTGACCAAAAAATGGAGAAAATACAAGGTTAGGTATTTCAGCTGCAGAGCAAGGAATAATAAATATGTTTTGGAGATGAAGCCTAATTTTGCTACAGAGTAATCCGGCTGTTTGAGACATCAAGAAGAGATCACAAAATCTGATACAACCTACAAGTAATTCTGTGTAACTGCAGACAAAAATTTTGAATGAGAACAACACTGGAAAATCACTCTTTAAAAAAAAATCTACATGGTTCCTAAGGGAAGACAAGCATTGGCCCTAATAGCACAGCTGAGTTCTGAGAAAGAAATTTCCACATAAACATAAAATCTTCCATATAAAACACCTTTTAGAAATCCTGTCTGCTACTTATACCTTAATTGTTCTTCGCCAGTGGGCCAGTCTAGGTGACTTGCCTAGTCTCTATCATACCTCCCTTCATCCTCAAGGCTGTATCTCAGGATCTGAGAGGCAAGGATACCTGTCCCTTCAAGGCAAGATATATCATAATTGTCTATTATGCTTTGTGATGTTTTCTTTTTTTAGGAAGTGGGGTTTCGATGACAGCGTTGCCTGAGATGTCCTGCTGAGGCAAATTATGTGCAGTGTTAGTCACCACAATAAAAGAAAAATATTAAGCCATTAGAGAGCATCCAAAGGAGTGTCATGAGTGTGGTGAAGGGCCTTGAGTTAAGGTTGTATGAGGAATGCTTGAGGTCACTTGGTCTGTTCAGCCTGGAGGAGACTGAGGACACACCTCACTGCAGTTACAACTTCCTTGTGAGGGGAAGGGGAGGGGCAGGAACTGATCTCTTCTCTGTGGTGACAGTGACGGGACCCGAGCGAATGGCCTGAAGTTGTGTCAGGGGAGGTTTAGGTTGGCTACAAGAAAATGGTTTTTCACCCATATGGTGGTTGGGCACTGGAATAGGCTCCCAGAGAATTGGTCACAGCACCAGCCTGACAGAGTTCAAGAAGCGTTTGGACAATGCTCTCAGACACATGGTGTAATTCTCGGGGATGTTGCTGTGCAGGGCCAGGAGCTGGACTCAATGATCCTTGTGGGTCCCTTCCAATTCAGCATTTTCTGTGATTCTGTGAAGAGCTGTGTAGATGCATCCTTTCAGTACTTAAAATGGTTTTATAAAAAAGATGGAGAGAGATTTTTTCACATGGGCAGATAGTGATAAGACAAAGAAGAATTATTTTAAACTAAAAGAATGGAGATTTGGATTAGAGGTTACAGGGAAATTCTTTACTGTGAGTGTGATGAAGCATGGTAATAGGTTGCCCAGAGACATTGTGAATGCTGCATACCTGGCAGTGTTCAAGGCCAAGCTGGATGGAGCTCTGAGCAACTGGATCTAGTGGAAGATGACCCTGCCCATTGCAGGGGTGTTGGAACTAGATGATCTTCAACATCCATTCTAACCCAAACCGTTCTAAAAATCCCAGGGGCTCCGTACTTCTTTTTAGTTCAATTTTTTTGCTTAGGCAGGGTTTCTTCTCTCTCCCACTCCCGCTTAACCTCCATCAGCTAGGTTGCTCTGGGACTCTAATAAACTCTGGTAAGCATGGACTGTATGTTTTCCTAGGATGCCAGCTTAACTCTGAGATGCATGGATGACACATAAATGCCACTGTCACCTCCTTCCCTGTAGTTCTTGATTTTTTTCTCCAGAAATGTGTTCCAAACATACTGTCAAGCCCTCAAAGCCCTCTAACTTCAGATTCAATAAAGATGCTGTTGTTCTGACCAGTGCCAAGGTCATCAGAACTTGTATGAATTGCCAGTAATTGGCATGTAGCTAGCAGGACAACCTAAGTACCAGTTCAGCAGCCAGGTATATATAGGAAGGACTGTGCCACTGACTTCTGGCCCATTTTTCATGTTTCAGCCCTTTGCTACTCTTGAAAGTTGGGCCCATTTAGGGGAAGCCGCCACATTCTGCTGCACCCAGCAGCATGAAGATATCCATCTGTGGTCTGTGATGGGGGCAACTGCACATGGCCTTGCCACTGCACACTTTCAGAGCTTTACCAGTGGGGTAGTGGGCAGTAGGCAGAAGATTTGCATAACTGTGGTTGCCTTCCACAAATTACTTAATCCAGTTTAAGGTTCCACCTAAAACGCTGAAAAACTGTGCAGTCCCCAAATGGTGCTCTCAGGTAGAACTTCCTTAGCTCCAGGTCTGGGTGTAAAGAGGCCCTTTTAGGAATATCTGCAGGAATCTGCAGCAACAGCATACAAGTAGTCTCATGTTCATCCCATCCTCCTCCTGATAAATCCTTCCCATTGTCAGAGGCACTGGTACAAAGCTTACCCTGCTCCTCACCAAGCACAGGATGCATAAACTTTTTTAGAGTACATCATTCTTTACGCTACTGGTAAACAATGCAGATGTAAGATCCTGAGTGGCTAGTGTTTAATGAATTGTTGAAATTAAAGCAAAATGGCTTTTTGCCTCTGTTGTAACATGTTATGTCCCAGCACTGCAGTTTGGACCTCGCTGCCAAACACTGCTGAGTTCTGGAACTCACCCAGCCCCCATCTGGGTTCTGAAGCACTTCATGCAAGCACCTAGGGCCCACTGAGGAGAACTGTGAGATACTGTGAGCAGTAAAGATATGACAAAAATGACAGAAATGCTTATAGAAGAGTCAACAAAAGAATGTGTTAGGGAAGCATCAAGAGAGTCATTCCCAACAGGCCTCTTTTTTTTTATTTTGGTGAGTGAAATGTACTTGCCAATCCAAAGGCATGTCAGGGTCCTCCAGAATAAACTTCTAATCTCAGGCATTTTATAGTTTTCCATCACTACTTTCTCAAAACAGCCGCAATGGATTGCAAAGCATTTCACAGATGCCAAGCCCCTGTGATTCAACCCTTTCGCCTGACATTCTGCAAACAAATGCGTTCATTTTCAATAAAGGTCATAAGTTAAAGGGAAGCAGGAGAGCTATAAAATGAAAATGTATGCTCTCTGAAACACTGTGACAGAAGCAACATAGAGCAGATATTGGTAATGCAATGTAAACATTGGATGCAAGTGCAGTAACAAAGCTAGAAAAACAGTATTTCAGCCAGCAAAACCCTGAAAGAAGAACTGGAACTGTGAAAAGGGGTTTTAAGCTTGTCAGCCTCTGTTTTGCCCCAATGGTTTGAAATTGCAGCAGCAGAGGTTCTTGTTTTCAAAGGATATCTTTAATCTCCATGCTGCCAAAGACAGCGAAAGGCACTACACACTCATTTTTTGTCATGGACACTTTGAACAGTGAGGCAAATCAGAAGGGAAGGTGTAGCAGGGGCCTTTGTGAAAGTAAGGGTGAAATGCTATGGGATAATAGGTAGTGAGCTGAAAATGAGCCTGTAGGCCACTCCTTATAGAGCCAGACCTGCTGCATTTGTTGCTGTTTTGTGGTGGAGTGGCATTCCCCAGGGAATGTCACATGTATGCGTATGATTGTGTGTGCCGCTGCTTTTCTTATTCAGCTTTCTCAGGACTAGCCCACAGATGACAGCTGAAAGGCCCTGGTGAAGATCCTGATTAGAGTCCCAATTCTAACTGGGGATGCTCACTTGCCAAGCCTAAAATTTATTTAAGATTTGACCTAGAGGTTACTTGCTGTTTATTAGAGGTTATTTGCTGTTTATTAAAGGTTAGACTCTATGAAGTGTGCATTTAGACTCAGCTGAAAAAGTTTAGTGTAGAATTATTAATTGTCCTTGGGTTGTAAAAGAATGTTGGCAAATCTTCAATTTTACTTCTCCAAATGAATGGTAATTCTGTTTGCTGTGTTTCAGTTGGGATTAGTAATACTTTGTGTTTTCATCCCAAATCAATGTGAATTAGCTTCATTCTCTCAGTGATTAAACAATTGCCGCATTTCAGTAGTGTCACCTATTGCTTATATATTGGATGAAATTGGAGACTCCCCTTCTTCTCATTTTTGCACATTTCTACCTCTGAGTCTGACCTGGTGAGTGGAAAAGGTCAAAATGCCAGCAAGACTCAAACTGGTGTTTGAGTTCACATGCACATATGCTGAACCTTCCTTTATTTATATCTGCTTTCAGAATTACCATTTCTGTATGTATGCAAAGGCCAGCTAGGTAGTATCTGACAATGAGTGTGTGAATTTGAATGAATGAATGAATGAATGCCCACTTGCGTGCAAAAAACATGTCTGTATGTTTTGCATACAGTTTTAGAGGCAGGAGTTTAAAAATTAATATATTCACTAATAATAGCGAAAATAGAGCCTTAAGGTACGCAGAAGTAGCAAGAGGATGGAGACAACATAATGTGATGACTAAAAAGAACTGCAGAGCTGTCATGAAACAATATCTGTGGTACCAAAGCTGACTTGCAGGGTCAGGGTGAGTGATGGCAAAATTACCATGGGTGGTCCAGTGTGTAATGAATTTCAGGTTTTTAGTGCTGCGTCAGTGATGGAGTATATTATTACATGGCCAAAGGGGGTTGATATGAACAGTGATTAAGTCTTATGACCCTTCAAGCAAATTTAGTATTAGAGTTGCAACGTGCCAAATCTGTCACCGAGCGTTACGCTAATCTCCCATTGGCTTTTGTGGCAGTTTCTCTTTCAAAGTGATGGCAAAAGGCCAAGGGCTCTGAGGAAGGTGGCAATTTCCCAAAAAATAATGTAAATGGAAAAATAAGAAAATTTTATTATCAAGGAACTTTAGCCATGTTGAGATTCAAACCATTCTGCTATCTTTTATCGTGTCTTTGTGTGGCATATTCTTGTGTGTACTCAGAGTCTCTGTGAGACTCTCCAACTTTGGAAAGTGAGCAAATCAAAGATTCTGGAAGATAACACAAAATATATTGATGGAAAAAGAAACTAGGACACCAAAAGTTAAGTACAATGCTTCTGAAATGAGAGGGAGGAGCATCTGAGAAAACTTTAGAGGGTAAGGCAGGAAATAGGAATCATTCTCGTGTTGCTGCATCCAGGCACCGAGTGAAAACTGCCTGGGCAGTGTCTGCTCTGAAGCTTTACAGTACAGAATCCCCTACCTTGGAAAATGCTGCAGCAACAGGCTTAAGAGCCTCCCTTTTCGTTATTTTGTTTTTGAAGCTGGTCCTGAAGACACTAGTTATCTATCGGTTTTGTTTCATAGAAGCAGGGCCTCCACTGCCCTGATTGGCTGACGCAGTAGAGCTCAGGTGCTGCTCTCACACAGAGTGCTTGGGTGAGGGCATTGTTTCATTACAGATCAGTGGTGACTTGCAGTTTCCTATTTTCTTGCATTGCTTCTGAGGGCTGTGTAGTTGATTATTTAAGTGCCCTCTTATTAGCAAACATTTTCTTGTGTTAAGCAAACAGACATCAGCTTTATTAAATATAAATTTCTCAAAAAATTTTGGTCATTAGAAAGCCATTAGAAAGCATAGACAGCAAAAAGTATGTTAAAAAGCTCATTTAGCAAAATGGGAATATTAAAATAATCGTTACAAAATGAGAAGAAGAGGTTTGATGAATTTTGAAAGTCCCTGATTGACTGAAAACTAATGTTTTTGTGCTCACATTCTCCCTAGAGTAAACATGCAAAGAAATAGATAGTGGCTGGAAAGGATAGCGAAGACACTTGAAAGTATCTGGTTAGGAAAGAGAACAGAGGGAAGAGAGGAAAGCGGTGCTGAGAGGACATGAAAGATGGATTGAACAAAATTAAAAAATTAAACACAGCCAGACAGACGAAAACAGCAGTGATGAGGAAGGTGCCACTTACAAAACCTGAGGCTTTCCTGCAGGCAGAGACTACCTAGGAGGCTGCTGGAGCAGAGGGGGTGGTCCTGCAATACATCACAGAGCTCACCTACTTATTTATATGCAAGTGATGAATTCTGCTCCTCTCTGTTGTTAGGTGATGAACAAGGGGATCAGCTCTCACCTGAAATCCACACAGGCCTGTGCAGATATTGTGTCTCCTGTAGTCTTTCAGATCTTGATATTTTTCCCACCCAGGATTTTAAATGAGATTTTTTTTTGGACATGGAGGAATACTAAGGGGTGAACATAAGGGATATTAAGGGATGAATAGTGCCAGGGGCAGGACACCTTCAGTTGCTTATAACAGAAAAACTGGAAGCAGCATCTTTGTGACCTTACATTTTGTGGGACCTTTGTGTAGCCAAAAGGGTTCCGTGGAGTATAAATTAGCAGTGAAAAATATAGATGGGGCCATTTCCGAAATGTAATAAAAATAGAGGGCCTGAATTATTCAGCCCTGTGTTTTGCTTCTGAAGCTCATAGCAAAGCATCATGTTTGCTCACAAAAACCCTAAAGCTATGAAAATGCAAATGAGGAGCTGGGATACCATGTGCTCTTGAAGACATTTCACTTTCACTGCTGATATGCAACTGGAAGCAAATCTGGGCTACCAAGTTTGGTTATCTGCAGGACTGAGAGATCCTAACATGCTTGTGATCCTTCCAGCTCATTCATGGTTTAGAATTTAGAGGATGCTTCTCTGTGCTTGGAAAAGAACAGCCTTTATAGAAGTTTGGTGGGGTGATAGAGATGTGTGGGTTGGCAGAGGGCAAACTGACTGTTCAGGGCAGGAAAAGCCCTTTCCTCTGGAAACCAGCTTCCCAAGAAGCCATGGGCCTAGCTCCTCCTGGGAGAGCAGTTTGAGTCCAGTTCTGAAGTCTGAAAACAGGAGCTGTAGCAATAAGAGTAAAAATGGCATAACCTCTTATATTTTTAGTCACCATTTTATTTTAAGCAGCTACTTGCAAATATAATTTTAAGAGGGGTTAGTCAATATATTTGTTTCCTTCTAATACAAATCTGAATAAGTAACTCATGCATTAAATATATTAAGACTTTTAAATTTACCATGAATCCTGTGAAAATTATACTTTCCCTATAGAAAAGCTGTTTATTATAATAATTAATAACTAACATGCTGAAACCTGAATTTGGGTTTCTATTACTCCCTGTCTCTCATGAATGCCCAGATATACACTTTTAATACACCTCTCAAATACCGTTATTCCTATGAAACTTTTATGTGTAGATTAATACATTTAGAAAAATATGTTGTATGTGTGTATACTTGTACATACATGTAGAGATAGCACATGCATGCAGATGTACACATTAGTTTCTCTATGTAGCACATATATATAAATACATATAAAGAACAACTGTGCGAGTGTACAGTGTTTATTTTTAGCACGGCTAAAGCAAAGCCACCATGATGGGACAGAAGGAGAACCATGAACAAACTACTGTACAGGAAGCAGCAATTTCATCCACATGCATCAGGCAAATTCTCACTCCTCTGTGAAACCCAGTGCTATCTTGAACATGCAGGTTTAGGAGGAGGCAGGTGGTGAGTTAAACTGTGCACAGCTAATGTACATGAACACCTTCTCAGGTTACCCTTGCTTTATTCTCCTCCTCATCCGTCTATTTGTTTGGGGCAATTGTTTAATTCTATTATTGGTGGAAATATGTTGGCCTTGAATACTGCACAGCTCATGCTTTTGTAGGAAGAGCCAGGATTGAGCCACAGAAGGACATTTTCACCTGTGTGAAGTAGTCACTGTTGTTTTCTTTCAGATTTCTGCAACACCAACCACCAAATAGTTTACCCTGGAAGTGAGCTAGTGGGTAATGAAATAACACAAATGAATAATGATAGTAATCATAAAGTATACCTGAGTGTAAATGAAGCAAAACTGAATAATTCAACAAGAACGTATTTTTTTTTCCCAAGGAAGCTACATGCTTCTAGCCAGGTGGAAAGTAAACAAAGGCTTGTGACCTCTGTGTGAGAGTGTCTCTGCTCCATATAGCACAATGTGCTTTTTTATTACATTAGTAAACCGTATTTTCTTTATCCTGGCAGACTTTCTTGAAGACTGGGAAATTAAGAGGTTTATGATTTTTTTGTGGCTATGAACATAGGCTGAATTTCACCAGAAATTTTTATTCCCAGTTCTTTTGCAATAGATGTATACTCTGAACTTTCCAAAAACATGGGATGGGCAGCATCCCCACAAATATACACATTAGACTAGGAACTGACCTCATGTCCTCAAAAAAACCCAGGTAACACTGCCTGGAAGTGTCAGGCTTCCAAATTCCCACTGACCCCTGGGTGCACAAACCAGGGAGCCCACAACATACGATGTATCAGGCATCACAGCACAGTCATGCCTGGCACTCTTTTTCACACTGTTGGAGATTCAGCATGGATCATGTGGGGGAAAAAAGGGCTGTTGTCCAGCCTGGATGCAGCTACAGGATAAGTAGGGGGATGGACAGGGGGCTGCACAGCCACTGGGGTCTCTCATGCTCCCAGACATGCGTGGGGCTAGTGTGCATGGATGCGTGGTAACACAGAGCAGGTTTCCGTACCTTCCCCTCCTCAGTCTGTACAACAAAGGACAAGCCTGACTTCAGACACATAGCAACTCAGAGGGTGGGGAAAAAGGGATAATCTTGAAAGGCTGTAGAGCAAAATGTGTCAAATACAGAAGATTGATGTGCAGTGGGGAAAAGGTGAATATAGGACTGCGATTTTTCTTATCTTTAGAATCACACTGAAACTATTATAAGTAGGTATACTGTGTGTAAGATACAGGCAAATGATCTCACTTCTGAAGGGTTTTTCTGTTTCTTTGTTTTGGGTTTGGTTTTTTTGCAAATGAGATGGTTTCTGTGCTACAGAAGCCACTTTGAAGTTAATCAAACTGTATGTAAAAGGCTGGCACATGTTTCATTTTAATATGTTATGCTATTCTACATTTACAATACTTCACGTATAGCAGGCAGGACACTGATCTCTTCTCTACCAGCACACATCCAGAATAACTCCACCAGCTTTGATGTCAACACATGGCAGTGGCAATTTGACAGTGCAGTGTGCTCATTTATTTACCAGCTGTCACCTACTAATGGCTGGTCACTTCTAAAATATTGCTTAGCCTTAAGAGCAGCAGGGCCATCCCAGTCAATTCTGTGTCCTTGGGCCCAGGCTTTGCACATGTGCAACACTGTACACATGCTGTACACCTCTGATGGGACCTCTGTGCCTACACAGAGCCTCTCTGCCAGCTTCTCAGCAAGAGGTGCTTCTGAGTACATCAGCCTGAGCTGCTCTACCCATACCAGGCTCGCTGGCCCAGCCTGCTGTGGCAGATACAACCCTCATCAAAGCAAAAGCTAAGCACATGCTGTAGTGCAGGCTCCAGACTTTTGGGTGGGGTTTTCTGGGGGGGAGGGTATGCATGGAGGTAAGATGGCACCAAATAGAAGAGGCTTCTTACCAAAGAAGAAGAGATTTTAAGGTAGCAGACATCTAATTGCATATTAACTTAGTTCAAAAGGCCATTATTGTCTGAAGCCCTTAAATTCCGAAGAGCAGGGATCAGTCAGCTCTTCAGAAATCTCAAAGTCAGTTCAGAGCCAGCGAGACCCCCTTTTTAAAAATTCTGGCAGATGGATTTTCTCTGCCCTGTATCCTAGATTTTTATGAACCTCTTCTGGCAGCTCAGTGTAGTCTCAGAATAGCATCACAAAGTGGAAATTCAGCACTGTTTCTTATTTCATGAATAAAGATTTGACAAGTGATGTAGATATTAAGATCAAATCCAGTCTCATCATGATTCTTGCATGAATTTTCTGACCTGACTGCTAGTAAACTTTGTCTTGAGTATGCAATTAAATAATGCCTGCTCAAGGGATGGGATTAATAAATTAGTATATGTTAGTGCAATATCTTTTGAGAGCAGTGCCCAGTTTGACACTGATGTGATTGGCTCTGGACAATAAGACAGTGGCCATGTTTTCTTCTGACAGAAGAAAGACTGCTCTGTAAGTCAGTTTCATTCTAGTGCACCCAAATGCTCCCTGCCTCCTCTTCCTCTTGCATCCACTGAAAAGCAAGATCTTTTACATAACTCAATAAATAAAAGATCTGGCCAGTGCTTTAGAATCCAAACATTTCATTTATTTTCTTTTAATCCAAAAACATGTCACAGAAGCTGTAGTTGCTGTGAATCAGTGTGTTACTACTGAGATATGAAGCATATGTGCTTGTGCCTTGAAAGAAAGCATCACTTCTTTGTAGATGTTGTTTTGCACGTTAAAGCATTTAAAAAAATTAATGCATTAAATACAAAAGGTAAACACCATTTTTCAGTAAAACACAATATGATCATCCATTTTGACAGCCAAGTGATATCTCTTATTTATAGGAAGATCATTGTACGCATCCAATTTTATTTTGTTATTGCATTCCCAGCATTGTCATCTGGGGCAGGAATGTGAAACCCAGGGAAATTAAGATGTCTGGGTTTTAGCAAATTACACGAAAGGCTAGACTGCATCGGTACTGAATAAGGAATCATACCACTGAAGAGTCTATTTATGGGCTTCTTTCCTGTGAGAGAAAACAAGTCCGTAAGATAGTGATTATAGAAATAAGAGAAAAGGACAAATACTATGGTCTCATCATGGTTCAAATTTATCATGAAAAATAAACAAATAGGCTGTCTTCTTTCTTAAAAGGAAAGGAAAAAAGGTGCCCATAAAGGCAGGAGTATGAAAATGTTCCTTTCCAGGATCTCAGTTCACACGAGCATGACTGCTGGGTATAAAAATCAAAATTGCATAGGGTGACATGGCACAAATGTAGGAAATTCCATCATCAGCCTCCTGGGATATCATTACCCTAATGGAGGACAAGACCAAAATGGTCTGGATAGTTTTTTTTGGAGCTGTACTCATGGCATCTATCCAACAGCTCCAGCATTACCCAGGATGCAAATTAAAGGGAGCTGTCAAATATCTTACGGAATCTTAAACCATTGTTTTGTGTTAAAAGTCTATACCTATACAAAGCAAACTGTACGTCACTTTTTCTTTTTCAGATGTTGAATGCTGTTCTACACATATATCAAGCATGCAGACAGCCTTAAACCACATTTTAGCTAGCTCATCCATCACTAGTATATCCATTTTTGGGGAGTTTCTTTTGGTTCGGTTGAAAAGAAGGAATAATAATTATGAAGGATTTAAGTGAAGCAAAATGATGTCCATGGCATATGCCCCTTTTTTCAGTAAATGCAGTCTTAACAAAAGAAGGAAGAGTATTTCTTCCATATTTATATTGCTACAATAACATAAATTCTATATTCTGCTCTATAAATGCATTACCAACAGAAAGAGGGCTAAGGAGAATCTCCATCCTCTTTTGGATGTCGGGGGGAAGAGTTACGGCTTGAATCCTGTGTTCAGTTTTGGACCACTCACTAGAAGAAAAGACATGGAGGTGCTGGAGCATATCCAGGGAATGGCAATGAAGTTGGGGAAGGGTCTGGAGCACAAGTCCTATGAGGAGCAGCTGAGGGAGCTGGGGGTGTTTAGCCTGGAGAAAAGGAGGGTCTGGTTTGGGGTGGGGTGTGAGATGTGCCTTACCGCACTCTACAACTACCTAAAAGGAGGTTGCAGGGAGGTGAGGGTCAGTCTCTTCTCCTAAGTAACAAATGATAGGACAAGAAGAAATGGCCTCAGGTTTTACCAGGGGAGGTTTAGATTATATTCAAGGAAAAATTTCTGCACTGAAAGGGCTGTCAAGACTGGAACAGGCTCCTCAGGGTAGCGGATGAGTCACCATCCCTGGAGATATTTAAGATGTGTAGATGTGGCACTTAGAGAGGGATGTGGTTTAGCTGAGGACTTCACAGCATTGGACTTATTCATCCTAAAGGTCTTTTTCAACCTAGCCAATTCTATGATCATTCTATGTATTTTCCAGTTTCAGGTGTATTTTTCAGCAATTAGATGTAGACTACTAAATTACTATTCTGGATATCATGTGTCCTGATTACCAAATACCATGCTTGGACACATGCTTGGATTATAAATGTATACATTGTGTATCACACTGGAAAATACAAGTGAGCAAACAGGCATTTAAAATAATCTTTATAATTTATCTAGTAAAAAACCATTTCAGTTAATGTCCCTTTGCAATGTCCCTGCCAAACCATTTCCATCTGAAGCAAAATAATTGCACTGATCACCACGGCATCACTCTTATTCTCACTAATGGACCTGGAAATAGCTCTGATCCTCCTCTACAGATGTGCTTACACAAGCCTGCAGTAACTGTTTCAGAAACTCAAATCTGTTATTTCACCAAAGCTGATTCTTAGTCAAAAGTTAATTCATGAAAGAGATTGCTGTGCTTTGATTAGGAAAAAATAATACCCAGTAACTGAAATAATCCAGGATAAGAGATCAGAGTAAGAGATATTATTCCTTCTCTTTGGGGGATGAAAGAGTCCATGACATTACAAAGCAAGAGGCTGTACATCTCTTACTTTCTTTACATTTTGCCTCTTTTTCCTGTTCATTTTGGTGGGATTTGGCACGTGGTTATCCTTTAAGTTCAAGATACTACAAAAACTTTATCAAAAAGAGATATACAGCCCCAAACAGAATATTCCCAAGTGAAGGGTCTTATGCACTTACTTTATGGATGGGAGTGCACAGATTTGACATTTTTTTAGCGTGTTGGGGGATTTGCATGCAACCCAAGGCTTTGTCCAGAATATTAATCCTTACAGAACAGTTGGGTTTGGAAAGGATCTTAAAGATCAAACTTAGTTCCAACCCTCCTACTTTGGGCAGAGACACCTTTCACTAGACCAGCTTGCTCAAAACCCCATCCAGCCTGGCCTTGAACACTTCATGAACGTGGATCTTTATTGCTGCTGAGTATCAATGAGTTGTGCCATGTCAAAGCTGTGCCATTCTTCCTTAGATATAGAGTGAGGCTCACATCCTGTTGCAGGGCTGTTCCATGGGAAGTAGTCCAAGACCAATGATATTGTTGTGTGCATCGTACAGGCTGTGTGCTTCATCAAAAAGATGTTATAATGATTCTTTCTATTCTAGCTGCAATAATCCAAGTAAAACCATTCAGTCCGAAAGTGTTTGTGAGCTGTGAAGATGCATGATACTGGGTTTCAGGGAGTAATTCAACAGTGTTGGGCTACAGTTTCTAATGTAACTGGGGACTGTTGAAAATTAGAGAGTAAACTATTTTCAGTGAGCAGTAAATTATGAGAATTGTTCTAGCTACAGAGAAAACAAGGAACAAACTTTACTATCAGGTTCTGTGAATGTTCTTTGTCTCTGTGAATGTTCTTTGTCAAAACCCATGCTTTAAATTACCAGGCAAGACTCTTTTTATGGTGACCTTGATGTCAGGATTGCTTTGATTTTTCTCGTGTCTTGAAATAAACAGATAATATTCCTTTCTACTAGTAACTACAGGGAAGCTCTTGGCTGCTGGTATCAGGCTTCTCAAAAATCCTTTTGTCCAAGTTCTGCCATAGAAAGATGACACTGAATTAAAAAAGTAATTTAAAAATTACTGTTTATTTTAATTTGGTAATCTTTACTCTTTTACGCTAATTTTTTTCTGAAAATTTACACTAATTATTTGGCTTTTATTATTTCTGCATCACTCTGAATGTAGTATTTCTGTTCTCAACTTATTGGTGACCTTACCCTTAGCCTGATTTCTATCTTGCCAGCTTGACACTGTGGTATGTTCAGAAATAACTGGGGGCTACTTGTCCAATTTCAGATCAATACTCTGGTGGAGGTGATAAAATTTACCACTGTTGTAGCAGTACTAGGAGTTTTTTTACCAATGTTGAATTCAACTAACAACATTGAAAATTTATGACATTTGAAAAATCCAAGGGAAATGTCTAAAGAAATTGGCTCTTGCAGGTGAAAATCTGTAACTCATGGCAAAGTCTTTTTGTCATCCAAAGTATAGGCTAACAGGATTTAAATTATCATCTAGGGTACACCTAGATGCATTCACCTTAACAGTTCATTTCATGGGGGTGGATATGTGATCTTTGTATGGACATGGATTTTAAGTTGGTTCCTGTGTGATAAATACAGTGCAGGAAAAGGAGTTGGGAGAAAATGATAGTTTGTAGCTCATCAAATATTTCTATTTTTCAAGTCTACAAAACCAGTGATTCACCCTGTTGTACATCAGAAAAGAGCTGGGGCTTGGCTTGTTACACCTTCCAGGCAGTAAGCGGATGCCGACAGTAATCAGCAGTCGGTGGGGAGCTTCTGAGCATGCCTAGTGGAGAGGCTTATTTTTTTCAAAGCCCAGTTTCTATCTTGAGAGGAGGGAGCCGAGTTGTGCTGCATCACTCTGCTTGCAATCTGTTCTGGCACAACTCCCTGTGCTGTGTGAGGGAGTTCTGCCATCTCCAGCATTGCCTTCGGATAAGAGATAGGACTAATCAAGTCTGAGGACTCAAAGCACTGCAGCAGAAAAAAGTGAAAATATTGATGAGTTTTTAGGAGGCAAAGAAAAGGGATTTTGTAAGAGATAGTATCCTGTTTTGTACAAGACTGATGTTAGAATGCAAAACTAACCTATTTTTATAACAAGGTATGCGCCAGAAGTCTCAAGGCCCCCCATTTCTCTGGTCCAGATAAAATGCAAGAAAAACAAACAGTGCAAAGGAAATCTTGAGTGCTGTTGCTTGAGAAAAGCAACTTTCCTTACCTACATCAAAGAGACTACTCTCTGTCTAGCTGAGCTGATTGTTAGCTCTGCTTTATCATCACTGCTGAGCCTTCAGTTGGATGGGGTCCTAGCGCTAAAAGCCTGAAACTTCCAGAGAAGGAGCACATTTGGCAGCAGTTGCTGATGGTATAGCACCTTTCAAGGCAACTTGCTTATAAGCAATCAAACCAGAAATTTCTTCAGACCCAGGTGGTGCAGACTGTGCCTGTCTCCTGCAGCCACCTGCAGAGCGCTGGTTTTAAACCAGCTTTTAAGCCCATCACCAAGGAGAGTAGCACAGCAGGAAAATCTTCATTTTTCTTTTTTTCTTTCCAGCCCATTCTCATATTACATTTCATGGATAGCATTTTCCCTTGGGGTTACAATAGCAAATTAAAACTTAAAGCAGGGTGTTTTGTCTGTGCTCTCCAGTGTTACACATTGTGGCAAATGTTTTGATAACAAAGAGAAGTCACGTTTGGCTGGCAACAGTATAGTTACAGCTTGCATTTCTTTTAAGCTGTCAGGGAAGCAAGAAGCAGCATAGCTATTCATGCCAGGTCCAAAGCTGGGAAAAGGAGAGTTGTGATAGCTCCACTTATCTTGTCCACCTCTGCTCTTGGAAACAGGGTTCATAAGCCTCTGGTGACAGTGTTACTACAGAGATGATGCCCTTTGCCATTAGCCCTTTCACTGCTGTCAGCAACCTCCACGAATGAAGCTTGTCCAAAGATTTCTGCTAAGAATTTTCCGTAAGATGGAGAGTTTATAAGGCATTTAAATATACATTCAGACACTCTCCTGACTAATCATTACATGGAAGTTTTCCAGGTTTATGATTTCCCAAACATGTTCTATAATTTTTTTTCTCACATGATTGATTTAAATGACAGGTTAATACTGTACACCTCCAACCTGTGCATGGGCTCACAAACTCTATGCCTGCAGCACTTACCTATTTTTCTTACAGCCCAGATATTGATCAGTTATGCCAATTTTTTTTTTTTAATGACAGACCCTACGGTCACGTGTGTGACATAATCAAATGGCATCTTCTGTCACGACGTGATCCCTCTGCTGTAATCCACCAGACCAAGGCTTGTGCAAGAGCAAGCCTTTGTTAGACAACACCTAAACCAGCCTACTACTCAGCCAGGCAACTGAAATTATCACTGCATGTTACAAATTCCCTTTTGTGTTACAGCAAATGGCAAAGACTTGAGGAATTTGAGCTGTGCTTCTAGCTGGGTTTCAAAGAGTGTGGGACTGTCATGACCATACTGTCTGTCTGAATTTTGTGTTAATACATTTTCTGAATTGTCAAGAAAGTAGTACAAAATGATATTCCAGAGGCATCACTGCTTAAAGGCCCTTGACTTATTAAGAACACAAAATCAATTTTCCTTCAAACTCCTCATTGGACGGGTCATCTTAGATGAAACCCAACAATAAAACCACTGAACAAGTGACAAAGTGTTCATGCTCTCCAGTTCAGTTACAGTCCTTGTTACAACCAGGACAGGGTTAATTTTTGCAGTAGCCAGGAAGGGGCACATCTAGGACCTGGAGGTTATTCTATACCACCTCACTATTGCCGTCATTGCCAGGGGCAGGGGAAAGGGACTCTCCTCTGAGGAGAATGGGTTCTTTCCTGTTGAGGAACACGGCAGAGGAGCAAGGGGGTAATAATGTTGGCTCCAAGCCAGAAGGAGCAGTTGAGTGGCACCAGTTACAGGCTGGATGGAGCAGTTGGGATGGCATGGTTGTGGTCAGGTCAAGCTCTGCAGTGAGCAGTTTGCATCACTCTCTCTTTTTGTACACTTTTGATATTAATATTCCTGTTGTGAGTGTTTGTTTTCTTATCTCATTGCTGTTTCCAGTAAATTGTTCTTATCTCAACCCATGACCTTTACCTTTTGTGCCTCCAATTCTCCTCTCCATCCAGTGCAGGAGAGGGGGAGGAGGAAGGGGAGCAAGCAAGCAACAACATGGTTTGGGGAGTCTCAGTGGAAGCACTAAATTGGGGAGCACCATTCCTAAATCACAACACACACCAATGATAGTCAGTGTCTTCTAAGAAACAAGGAGTTGTCATTAGCTGAGCAACCAAAACTACTTCAGACTTCATGCAAAACTACTAACTCAGTTACTTTCCATATACAATACAAAATTTTAACATGCTAAGCTAAAATTATTATTTTCAAGTAACTTCTTTTTTTGGCTAAATTTTTCTAATTTAGTGTCCTGAATGGTTCAGCATCCTCAGTTCCCACTATAACAGGCAGCGGAAGAGGGATGCTCCTGCACAGAGTGCTTCTCACAGCACCCCAGTTAGGCTTTTGCTTTGAACACCATCTCATTCTCTCCTGACAATACAGGGAACAGACATTAGGAAGGAATTACTAGGAATATATCAAAAAATTTCCATCCTAACCTAGAAACCCAGGTTTAGTGTCTTTCTTAGAGAACATGACTATTCCCAATACTCATGGTGCATTTTCAAACTTAACTTGTCATGGCTATTTTTGAAAAATCCTGGTGTGTTTGTTACCTAATGTACATATATGCAGTGTTAAGTAGCAATACAAAAGGAGAGACCATTGTTTTCTAAAGTTGCAGTGAAGACAAGAGATGCAGTTATGGTGGTCTGGACTAGAGAAATACTACAAACTTTAACCTGGCAGTATCCGAAGCTGTAAAACCACCACACAAGAATTATCATCCCAGTAAAACAACTGTGATTTTTGCTGCGACTTCATCATGGCCCAGGTTAGTCCCAGTGTGAGCAAAGGCTTGGAAAGGTACGCAAACAAACTTGAAAATCAAAGCAGTAATTGATTAAACTGGACATCAGAGGATGAAGTGTCCTGACTGAGGATATCCCATTTTCTGGAAATGTAACCTTGTAAGACAGGTTAAGTAATTTGATAGCAAAAATTTAAGTATTAAAAAAAATAAAAATAATTTTAAAAAAAGACTAGAAGGTACTCAGATAAATTTACATGTATTTATAGCTATGAAAAGTTAAGCACATTTACAACATGTGGCTCATGCACACCTTATTCCTTAGGCATATCCTATGCCTATCCAAAGATGCTGCTTTTTTCTTCCCCTTCCTCCTGAAACACCTGCAGCCAGTCTTAGCTTATAACAACACCCACAGCTGCATTTGGGGCTCTGCCTGCTGACTAAGGGCCTGTTGTTAAGCCTTGGGCCATGTGTTTAGCTCCATCAGTCATTAAGGCAGCAGCAATGTTTACCCCTGGTCATTATCACTTAACTCCGTATCAGTCTAGTTACTCTGGAGATGAAATCTTACCAGTGTGATTAGTGTGTGATAACTGCAGATCAGCAAGCCCATCAGATCATTCCCTAACACTATCCATGATAGGTGTAAAAATAATTCTTCCAGGTGGTTCAAAGCAGTTGGCTGTGTGCCTAACAACTCACTGAGGCATTGTGGGATTGCATAATAAAATACTACTTGTCATGTAGTATTTTAATTATTGTTATCAGCTTCCAGAATTTCAGTAAACTGGGCGTACTGCATAATGACTTTATACTAAGCCAGAGGCATTGTATCACACATAAAAAGAGAGCTATGCTGCTATATTGTACCAGAGATACTATTACACCAACAGAGTAAACTTTTTACTCTCTCAGAAAAACATAAAAGAGTGAGTTTAAGGTAGACTTTTCTTCAGCATGCCTGGATCTTAGAGTCTGTGAGAATGATAAACACTCAATACGATAAACTCCTTTGGTAATATTATCACAGCACGCTTAGAATTTATCTGGAGAGTAGATAAGACGACCCCTCAGGTTAGGTGACTGCAAAAGGAGAATGATCGTCCTCTCATATTACATAATCTCACCTTCACTGCCTTGCATATGGACATCTCCCTGCTTTTTCAATCAATGACATCAAGGGTATAAATGCTTAAGGTAAAAACCCTCAACTGAGTAACATTAGCAGAAAATTCCTTAAAACCAAAATATACGTGTAGGAAATTAAGCAGAAGAAAATTAATGTAAACAAAAATCCAGAGAAGAAACACTTCTTGCTTTGCTTTTCTTGAAGAATTTATATCCACCTTTTCAAACAGCCTTCCAAAACCAAGAAAATCTGTGGTTTATAAATGAGAAAACAGGAGAACAATGAAGGCCAACTATATGATTTAATATAAATACATCTACGTGACAAAGCTAAGATATATTGTTTCCCTTGGCAGGTGGGCTCCTTTCATTCTTTCAGAATTATCTACACTTACACGGCAGACTAAAATAATATTTCATTAATTTTTACTGCCAATAACAGTAGAGGACAAATTCAGTTCTTGGAAGATCAGCTGGTTTTATTCTGGTTTATTTATCATAAAGAGAACTGTTAATTAAATACTCAGTGCAAAATATCACTATAGATGCATCAACCCAAAATAACCCAGGTTGGCTTTCAGTATTTATTAGATTCTGGTGTATGTTTTCCTGCTCATGCTCAGGAAAAAAAACCCCAACTAAAACAAACCAACAAAAACAACAAAACAAATAAACAAATCCCCAAAAACACAACCAATGAACCAACCAACAACGAAAAACCCCAAGCAAAACAGAACAAAAACCCTAGGAAAAACTTTTAAATGGGAATTTATGCTGAAGGCACTGAAACACAATTCTCATGGAATGAAAATGTTAGTGGCTACCCTGGTCAGACAGCCAGGCAGCACCAATTTGGGGATATATTAGACACCTGTCATTAGTCCTTCCGCACTTACTGCTGCTGCAGTAGTGGATGTACTGGCTACCAGAGGCAGAAACCAAACTAGCACCAATGCAGAAACAGAGGGAGGCAGGGGTCTGCAAGCAATTTTGAGAAATTTCTCCCCAAAGATGTGCAGATCATGAAGATCACAGTTCACTCAGTACAGAAGTGCTTACTCACAAGAGCATCCCATTAGCATTTGGCCTTGGACCCAGAGCACGTGGGCACTGCTTGAGGAGAAGCTGACGAGCAGCATGCTGTATAGCAATCCTGTGATGTGATGCCCTGCCCTTGCCTGGGACAAACAGTTCTGTTGGTTACAGCAGGGGCTTCAGTGTCCTTTGTAGGTGCATGAGAATCTTCAGGGGCCCTCTCGGTACTGACTGCATGGCCAGTGCTCTGCTCCACAGGGAACACAGACAACCATTGCTGCAAGAAATCATTCTACTTATTGGAGGGGATGCCAGTGCCTTGACTTACCCTTTGTGCAATGCCCTGGGTTTTGCAGGGCTGAAGGGGAATTGTGCCACTACCAATCCTCTTCCTCTTCTTCCCCAAATGATGAATTCCCACGCTGCTACTTGCAAGAAAAATGCATGGGAAGAGAAGTAATCACGTTTAATGTTTGTTTCAGTACCTACTGTATCTGTCCAAGTCTCTTCCCACATCAGCTCATACTTTATTTTTGTAATTACTTTCCAATTTCAATTGACAATATCATGGCCCTCTTGCTAGTCACTTCTTTGCTCAGACTCTACTTTTCCTCCAGTGTCGACAACCTGAAAGGAGATACTAATGTGTTTTAACATTAATTTGCACAGTACCTGGGGCATCTTTTTCAGCCAAAATAAACATGACTCTTCCTTGATTTCATGTTGTGCTTATTCAGAAACTTTTTCTCCTAAAAATAGTTCAGAGCCTTGATACTTACCCATTTTATGTGCTGGATGCTAGCGAGCACGGGCTTTGCCTGCCAGCAATTCCCTTCAGAGCCAGACTGCCATGCTAGCCTCCTAACTGGGCTTTCTGCAAAGCCAATGGCAAAAAATCTTACCATCAACCTTGATCATCCTCGGGGCATAAAACCAAAACCTAGACTTCAGAAAATATTTCTGAGGGAGAAAATAACTCTCTGTCCATTTTATTATGACTTCATCAGTGTCCTTTGCACTTCATCTCTGTCAAGTTTCACCCCAGCTGGCAACAAAGCCCAACACACGTGCTCATTCACTCCCTCACCAGCAGGATGGGGGAAACAATTGGAAGGGTAAAAGAAAGAAAACTCATGCCTTGAGATGAAGACAATTTAATAGGTAAAGCAAAAGCCTTATGAACCAGCAAAGAAAAACAAGGAGTTAATTCACTGCTTTCCATGGGCAAGCTGTCTTCAAGAAAAGCAGGGCTCCATCGTGCGTAATGGCAACTTGGGAAGACAAATGCTATGATTTTGAACATACCCCCATTCCTTCATCTCCCCCAGCTTTATATGCTGAGCATGCTGCCATATGGTCTGGGATATCCCTGTGGTCAGTTTGGGTCAGCTATCCCAGCTGTGTCCCCTCCCAAGTCCTTGTACACCCCAGCCCCCTCACTGGTGGGGTGGTGTGAGGAGCAGAAAAAGCTTTGGCAGAAAGCACTGCTCAGAAACAATAAAAAACATCTCTACATTGTCAACACTGTTTTCAGCACAAATCCAAAACACAGCCCCATAGCAGCTACCGGGCTGCCAAAACCAGCACAGTCTTTTCTTCCATTCATTCCTCTTCTCAGTACTTTGCACCATAAGGTGGCTTTAGCAGTTTTCTTCTAGATGGAGATTTACTGGTCCTTCTACCACAGTTTTAATTCAGTTTTCTATGAAAGTGGCCATGGACAGCTGTTTTATGCTCCCTACTGAGTTTGTTACTCTCAAATCAGATTGAGACACTAACTAAACCCAAGGAAAATGATGTGGCCGAACTGGAAGGCTGAGCCTTTAGCTTGAGATGTCAAAAAAGCAAAAGGTAATCAGAGACTCCTCTGGAAAGAAGCGAAAGTTTTCATTAAAGGATTCATCTATAATGACTTTAATGCTCTTAAAAATACAATGTGTAAATGCAGGACTATAGTAATGAACAATTTTATGACCCATGAGTCATAGGGATTTGTTGGAGTGCAGTGATGACAAAATCTACTGTGACTGAACCTACTCAACACAAATCCTCCAAAGAAAACATACAGAGCTTGTGGTAAGGATATCCAGAAAAATAAAACTGTTCCTTTATTTTATTAGTGGACCTATTTCCTATTACAGAGTAGGCACATTGTGGTTTGTGGAACCGGGATCTTCTCAGGGAAATATGAAAATACAGCTCTGATCCTGTATTACTAAAATCCAGTGCCTTTGTATTACTCAAAAATGGAGATTACAATTTATCCCTGCAATGTATGTCCACGACTTTGCTTGGAAAGGATATATTCATTCATGCCTTTTCACAAAACTGAATGCAATGGCACTTTGTGTTATCCCAGAAATAGCAACATTTCTGTGCTGCTGCGGAAAAATATATTCCTGCATGTAAAAAGTAGTACTTCCAGTATTACTGGGAGGAGAAAGAGGTTTTTCCTGTATCGTTTATGTGATATACGTAAACATATACTATTGTTCCACATAATGACAATATAATAGCTGCTATATCAAAAGTATGCCTGCAGGGTGATTGCAGTAAAGTAAGTCAGGCTAATAAAAATCTTGCCTTCCTTGAGCTTTGAAGAATAACTGTACTCTTTCAAATCTGGAATTCAAAATGTTTATAAATCAGCATAGGAAGAAGTTGGAAAAAAACCTACAAACAAAGAAGTTCAAGCTATCTTGGGAAAACCTGAATGGAATATTTAATGGAATCGTAGGATAACCTAACTTGGAAAGGACCCACAAGAATCATTGAATCCAACTCCCAGCTCTGCACAGGACAACCCCAAAAATCAGACTATGACTATTTGCAAAAGAACATTTAAAAAAATGCTCCTTTTCTGCATTTTGTAATGTACTTGGTTATGGATCTATATTCTTGCATTGGAAATCATACTTTTCAGCAATGGCTCCACCATTGCTGCTCTACTGGCTTTGCAAATAATGAGAAAGAACAAAATTTCTCCGTATTTCAGAAACATAACACCACTCTAGAATTAACCAAAGAGGTTACAATGCAACTTCTAGCAAGCAGGATACCTGACAAAAAATCAGGATAACTTCTAGGAGGAAATCATGGCAGACCCTGTCTGTCCCATGGCATAGCTGCAGCTTCACAAGGACTCTTGGGGCACTGCCATGGCAGGACTAGAAGGCACACCCTTGGGCACAAAACAAACACTGATGGTGAACCCTTGTATCAGAATGCACAGTGCTGGTGGTCTCTGCCCACTCCCAAAACAGGGGCACTTCAGCAAAATGCTCAGCTTACTGGCCTCTCTGGGCACCCCTGCTGTACACCCTCCGTCCAGGCCTTTCAGTAAATTCTGCAGTGCAACTCTTAGTCAGCACATCCCAACCTACTGCAAAATACCAATGACTAGGAACAACTTATTAATTTAAAGAGCACCCTTCAATCATCTTTACTTTGTGTCAGCCTGTTGGAGTGCATGGGGCAGACAAATAAATAAAAACAGAAAACAAAGGGAAACAAACAAACAAACAAAAAAGCCAAAATGATGTTGCAAAATTGTACAAATAGTAATGTTGCTATTAAGCCAAAATAATAAAGTGCACAAAAGGGGAAAGGAACCAGATGGTCAGTCATGTAGGTGGTCTGAATGAACAACTCTGGAATTTGTTTTGAGATACATATAAAATTAAGTTAACCATTTCTACCATTTCTGCTGTTTGAGTACCAAGTTCTGTTGAGAAAGTATGAGATTTTGTGGTAGTTGAAACAGTTAAAAGACTGGGTGATTGTAGCAGTAAGACTAAAGGCTACAACAATAGGATGGCTAAACCCTGTTTAGGCAGTATCAGAGTCACAAACTACTCTTTTAGGAATTGGAGTAATTGTAGCTTTCTACATAATAAGAGAGCTAAAATGAAAGGCTGCATTAAGATCCTTACATGCACAGAAAGTCCCGGGCAAGGGTGCAAAATGATGCGCTACTCTGGTTGCAGCTATGCAATACATGAAATTGCTGTAGCCTTGAAGAGTTGTGATGACTCCAGTGTAGGACCAGGGTCTGTTGGACCTTTCTAGTAGGAAGATGGAGCAGTTCCCCAGATTCTGTGTATGGAAGCCGGTCAGTGCACTGTCTGAAATGATGCTTGCCTAGATTTCTTGCCTCCTATTGTCTATATAGTAGCAATATGTCATTTCTGTTGTAGTGTGCTCGAGAGAACAGGACCCCTGTAAAATCATAATAATAAGCCAATTTTAAATCCTACAGAACTGGCACAGCTAGCAGGCAGCCTCTGAAAAGTATTGTAAGGCACGTCTTAAAACTACATGAAAATATTATGTGGAATATCAACTTGCTGTTTGGTTCCCAGAGGCAGCTTTAGACAATTGAGCTTGGAGAGAAACAAAAAAAACCCCAACCCACTCTTTTCTTTAGAGCACTTCCATGTGCTTTTGCCACCTGAGTATCTAGGATGGAGCAGCATGTAGCCAACAGCCCGTTGATATTTTTCTCCTCTGTGCTTGTAGTGAGTTAAGGGACTAAGACCTTGGCAGACGGTCCTCCAGCATGGCCATGGACAGGGTGTGCTGCCAGGGCAGGCAGGTTTGGGGGCAGCCTGTGGCCAGGCTGGACATGGGTGTCACGGTAGCCAACAGCGCAGTGCAGGAACTCACAGCTTCCAGCTGACCCCAAACTAGGCCGATGATAGTGTACACACAGTCATTCTAAACCCATGGCTTGATTTGCCTCCCCTCTTAAGTTAAGACTGAGCTCTGAAACTGGCTTGAAAGGAAGCACACGTGCGTTCTTCAGGTCAGTGTGACAGGACACAAATTGTATTTTACCCCTAAAACCCAAATGAAATTCTGTAACTTGCAGTCCTTCCATAAGAATTTAAAATCTAACAAACTCGCCTCCTGAAACCCTAATTATATCCCACATCAACAGACCATTCTCGCTCTTGTTCAGAAGAACTGAATCCTGAGCTCAAAGGAAGCTCAAAACTACTGCCTGATGCCAACCACTTTGTCTTACCATGGTTTTTGCAGCTGATGATGTTTTAATTATCCATCCAGCTTTGTGGTACAATGGGTACCATTGCCTTCAATGCTTTTATTATCATTTATTGCTGAATTTTAAGCACCATCCTAATTAGTAAACATGATCTAATTACTTAAAACTACTCTATTTGCCCTCCAACAGTGGAGAAGCAATCATTTTTTTTTCATGAAAAGCTACATGTTCTTTTCATAGCAAATATCAGGATAAAATAATGTAAAATCATTATTTTTTAATTTGTCTTTTTTTAATAGTCCAGTGGAAAATATTTTTCCTTTAATTCAATTCTCAGTGCAGTTAAATAAAGTACTTTTTTCCTTTTATACTTCTATTTTTTTTCCACTGAAGAAAAAGAGGGAAATTACTCTGATTAAAAAAAAAAAAAAAAAAAAAAAAATTTCCACTGGGAACTAAGGCAAAATGTTACTTGGTGTTATTTTTCTCTCACTTCAAGACAGAAAGCTAAAAGTGAGAGAAAATGTTATTTTTAAAAGCAATAGTGTTGCTTTCTTCACTTTTTTTTAATATTTAACTTCCCCTTTTCTGTGGAGAAAGTATAAGGAGTGGGAAACAGATGAAATACCAATTGAAATGGATATTTCATGATAAGCAAATAAAAGCTTTCTCTCCTTTGCAATTTAAAAAGTAATCATTAAAATTGAAGTAACTGAAGTTAATGTTGGTCAAGTAATTTTTATTTTGCATGTAGTTAAAAATAAAGCCTGCCATCCTAAAACATGAAGTATTTCCCATCTTAAAGAATCTCTCATGGAGTCCAAGTCCCTGTCTGCCCATCCAGGTACAGCTCTCTCTGGTGACCCTGGCTATTGCCATATCACTGCTGGAAGGGTGAGCTTGAGGATGTTAGAGATGAAGATGCTTACCTGCCTAAAATGTGGGGGAACGCAAGAGGAGTTGTCTTCATGAACCACACATCCAGGTGTTTGCAGGGAAGGGCTCATGACTAATCACACCATGGCCAGCAGCTGCAGGGTGACATGCTGACTGTCCCTCTGCACCTGCACTGCTGCTGCATGCTCTGCTGAGTCGCCCCAAAGGAGCGATGCATGGAGGAGACTCTGGGAGGTAAAGGCTGGATCACATGTGGGTGGTAGAGCTTCTGATTGCAGGAAATGGGGGATGAGGTGGAGTGGGGGTATTGAGAATGATGGTCACATGGAAAAGGCATCAGGTAAGGTACAAAATGTTATAGGTATTATAGTACTGGTTGCATATTCTTGACTTCATCATGTATCAGAAACACTTTCACAGTGAGAGTGATGGCTGCCCAGACCATCACTGTTGGTGGTCTGTATCCATGGAGACATTCAAACCCCACTGAACACAGCTCTCAGAAACCTACTCTAGGTGGCTCTGCTTGAGCGGGGGATTAGACAAAATTACTTTCAGAGGTCCCTTCCAACCAGCCATTCTGTGAATCTGTCACCTCAGGCATACGCTGGCAAATCTCCATCTCTAGAAGTTAGGCCTTCCTGCCCATCCTTAGGAAATCCTACCCACATGAGGAACCCCCTTCATGACACATTGTGCCTTCCTCAGACATCTCAGTGAAGACAGCCTTCTGAGACACTTCACTTTCAGTAAAGCTCTTAAATGCGAAGAACGCAGAATATCCTGAGTTGGAAGCGATCCACGAGGATCATTCAAGTCCAAATCCTGGCCCTGCACAGGAGACCCCAGGAATCACACCATGTGCCTGAGAGTATTGCCCAAATTTTTCTTGAACTCTGCCAGGCTGGTGCTGTGACCACTTCCCTGGGAAGTCTGTTCCAGTGTCCAACCACCATCTGGGTGAAAAACCTTTTCCTTATATGGAACCTAAACCTCATTTGACACAACTTCAGGCCGTTCCCTCCGGTTGTGTCACTGGTCACCAGAGAGAAGAGATCAGTGTCTCCCTCTCCTCTTCCCCTCACAAGGAAATTGCAGACTGCAATGTTTCCCCTCAGTCTCCTCCAGGCTGAACAGACCAAGTGACCTCAGCTGCTCCTCATACAGCATCCCCTTGAGACCCTTCACCATCCTCATGGCCCTCCTTTGGGCACTCTCCAATAGCTTTATATCTCTCTTACATTGTGACACCCAAAACTGCCCCCAGCGCTCGAGGTGAGGCTGCCCCAGTGCAGAGCAGAGGAGACAATCCCCTCCCTTGCCCGGCTGGTGATGCTGTGCCTGATGAACCCCAGGACAGGGTTGGCCCTCCTGGCTGTCAGGGCACTGCTGACTCTTGTTCAGCCTCTGGCCCCTCTCCACAGTGCTGCTCTCCACTCTCTTGTTCCCCAGTCTGTATTTCAATTGGTCTGAAGCAATCCACATGGATACGTATTTCTTTTATGTTAGGGATGACACTTGACCTGAGACAAAGGGTCAGCTTGTACATCACTGAAACTTCATTTAAAATTTGAAGATTGGACTTGAATGAAGCTTGAATATTAGTGGTAACAAATGGCACATACCACCAAGAAGCATGTTTTAAACTTCAAGCACTTTATTTAAACTGCTTCTTTAAAAAATACAACATCTAAAAAATACAGCTCTCAAATATAATATTTGACCATATTCAGCTGTCAGACTCCAATTTGGTATTGAACATAATAAAACAACAAAATCAAACCAAAACAAACAAAGGCCAGACAGGTGTGGGTCTCAATCACTGTCTCTTTGACACAGCAAAATATATTCCATAGTCCGTGAATGTTGCTGTTTCTTCTACTGAAAGGGCGTATCTATGTGATTTAGCTGCAGCTAGGCAAGTAGTATCACTTTCAAACAGTGAGGGTCACAGGACACTAAGTCAGCTTTATGCAGCACATCTCCACATTTCACTCAGCAGTGGACCTGATGCTCTATATTGCAGAATATAAATTAGTTTCCAGATAGGGAAAGACGATGACAAACAAATCTACCTGACTGAGATACCGACAGGGCAAGTCACAGTTTGAACAGTGGCTATGGAGCTGGGACCCTGCAGCTTCCTCAGAGACATGTTCAGGAGGATAAAGCACCTTTTCTTGTCTACCTTCCATCTCAAATGATGCAGCATATGCTTGTGAATGGACAAGGCCAGAGGTCTGCATCCTCTGAAGAGTTTAGCACAAGACCATTTTCTTCCAAAGACAACCTCTTGTCCTTAGGGTTTTAATGTGTAATACATCACCCATCACAAGACAGCTTGACAGTAACAGTTCAGCTTTTATCATACCATATTCTGGCTGCATATTATTTTACAGTGCAGTATAAAACAGAGGACTACCTGAGCAGGCTATTTCAAACATAGCTGTATTACCTACCTGTATGTAAGCATTTTATTCTCTGATAAAATGCATTCTTTCCAGCTCTTATTTTTCAAATTCATGACATCTTTCCAGCTATGGACATTTCCATTTTTCCTTAAAATAAGAAAGCACTTAAAAGCACATACAGTGCCTTTTGAGTACTGGTGTGCATTTCTCTGAGTATCACATTTAACCTCCTGTGCTTGTGAGGCAAGTAGTTGTTTTACCTTTATGTCTAGGAACCAGTATCTGTCTACTCTGTGACCAGTTTGCAAGTCCCCATGGCAAGCCTCTTCCATGCTTGAGAGACTAGCTGCTCTTGCTGGTGATCGAAATAAAGGCATATCCCAAAACTACAGATTGCAGTGGGGGAAGCCTGAAGCTGGCTTTCTCCAGTGGGCACCATGTGGCAAGTCTTGAAGGTATCTGTAATTAAAACAGATTATTAGGAAGGGGGTCACACAGGACAAGGCCACAGGGGATGGACATCTAAGTAGGTATCTACACCATCCCATGGAAACTGACAGGACTAGGAAGGAAACAGCAAAGTCACAGTGAGGCTCAGGTGAACAAGGGCATCCAAAGAGCAACACCTCGCACCTTTGAATACCTTGAAAACCTTAAAACTGCTGCTAGTTCTGCATCTATGACATTGTATTTGTTCTATCAGCAGTCTCAGCTCTAGTGAAGAATGAGCACTGCTGCTCATTCTGAGATGACACCACTGTGTCATCTCAGCCACCTGACATGGCTGTGAAAATGCTTGTCCACACTCTACAACCTTCAGGCAGTTCAGAGAAAGTCTACTTTGGATGCAACACCCAAACACACCACGTCATGTAAGCCAAGGCTCTCAGTACTGTATTTATACAGAGGAACTATTCATATCAAAACCACTAGGTGCTACAGACAGATAACAACATTATGGACTAGCACTTAAAATGATGGTGCTTTAACGTTTGTGGGTTGAAACTGCAGCCTCTAGGATAGTAAGACAAAAAAAACTTAGTAGTGACAACCTGAAATGCATGTGGATTAGTCCATTGTGCCCTGGAACAAAATACAAAGAAGACAGGGCTGATATACTGGTTCATCCAGGCGAGCACTCTGTTTCTGAGCACTAGGCAGAAAATTTGTGCACCCAGCACTGTAAGAAGCTGCAGAAAAAGGAAATGTCTTTTCAGTCAGGGACAAGAAGTTATCTTAAAAAGCAGGCTATAAAAGTTTATATCCTTTCCTCTGTCACAGTGAAATTTATCCCACATCACTTGAGCCATACTAGTGTAAACAAGTGGCTTGCTTATGTCAGTAAAGTGAGAGGAACATCTCAGACAGATTTGTCTCTATCCCAGGTTAGGAGAGAGTAACACACTTTTCAGAGGTGGTTATCAATGAGTATTGGGGTGTATATATCTGACATCCATGAGAAGAGAAATGAAACCTTTGGTTCGGTCATTGTAAAAGTTTTCTGCTATCATTGTGCCCTAGAGTTGCTTGAGCATGGTCAACATTACTTACCCAAACCCCTTTGAACTTCTACAGCTCTGAATAAGCTAAGAATATGGGTTTCAGCACCTTGTCCAAAACCAGTGTTTTTCTGTTATCATATATCCATGGGCATTGAATATGTGCAAAAAGGCCACGTGTGAAGTCTCTTATTAAATGAATTGCTTTTTAAATTTAAAAAGTTAGCAAGAATTATTAGATTGCTGGGTGAGCATGTGTGTTTAAGTATGACTCAAATTTTGCTGCAGTGCTACGGCAAGATGTAGGAGAGGACAACTGGCCTTGGGCACTGGCACTGCTTTTTCACCCGTCGGCGTCCGGAGTGCTGCTGGAGTCCCGACGCCGGCTTTCCCAGATGAGCTCCCCAGGTCTGCCAGGCCATCACCTGCGGCTCCTCACACCGCCCTGTTTCAAGGCTGGGACCCGGGACGGGCCTCGGGGTGACCGGCCGGCAGGGTGACGCCCCGAACGGGCACGGGGAGCAAGGGACGCGAGGGGCGCGGGCTCAGGGGTCCCACGGCCGGGGCGGGAGCCCGGCGCGAGGCGCACCCCTTGGCGTCCCCTCGGGGCGTTGTTCGCCCCCCGCGTCCTTCCTGCTTCCGGGGGCCGCCGCGGGGAGGATTTGCCGCAGATGACATCAGCTGTGGATGCTGGAAAGGCGGCGGCGGCGCGGAGGATGCGCCGGCTCCCCCCCTTCCTCCTCCTCCTCCTCACCAGGTCCCTGCCCTGCACCGTCTCCGTATAAAAGCGCCCCCGCCCCCCCGCCCGCCCTCACTCCCTCCTTGCCGCCTGCGGAGCCGCCGCCGAGCGGCCCCTCTGCTCTCAGCGCCCCGGAGCCGCGGGGCGGAGGCGATGGCCACCGTAGTGGTGGAAGTGGACTCGGAGCCCTCCTGCAGCATCCCCAACCCGACCTCCACCTCGCCGAGTCTCTCTCACCGCTTCCTAGACAGCAAGTTTTACCTGCTGGTGGTCATCGGCGAGCTGGTGACCGAGGAGCACCTGCGGCGGGCGATCGCCAATATCGAGCGAGGTGAGGCGGCGGGAGCCGGGGCGCCGCAAGCAGCGCCGCGACATCCCCCGCCGGCGCCCTGCCCCTCCCTGGGCGCGGTCGGGAGCCGGGATTGCCCCCGACACCCATCCCACCGAGCCGCGGTCTCCGGCTCTTTATTCCCCGGGGGGTCCCGCCGCAATCGCCCACCCACTCACCTTCCCCCGCGGGGTGCGGGCGCTGCGGAGCGGGGCTGCGGAGAGCCGCAGCGAGCCCCCTCCCACCATCGCTGGGCGGAGGGGCCGGGCCGGGAGCGCAGCGCCCGCCGCCGAGCCCGTCTGCCCGGAGACACCGGCGGGTGGGCGTGGCACGGTCCGCACTGCGGTCCCGATGGCAGCCCGGGGCGGACAAAGGGCGGCTGGGGATGGGGTGGATGGGCTGGGCTGGGGCTGCGGGGCGGCTGCCGCCCGCAGTCCGTTGTCCCCCACCGCCACGCCAAGCCGGCGAGGTTCGGGGCGTTTTCCCTCTCGGCGGCAGAGGCTGCGCGGGCGGGAGCGCAGCCGCGCCTTTGTGTCTAACTTTGGGCGCTGGGACTTTTCTGTCGTCTGGAGAATTTTTCAGGACCCAAGTTCTATATATGCGTATATATATTCTAATAAAGAAAACCGATTTGAGTAACAAGGCTGTTACCTGAGTGCTCAACCTCGGTATTGTCCGACTGCGGACTGCTCTGACTCGGCATTTATTTGTCCTTTTCTTAAGACGGCGATGCAGGATGGTATTGCAAGTGAAATGACAGTTTTTTAAGTTTTCGTTGTGGTTTCTGATACAATAGATTGCAGTGTATATGCAGAGAGGAGGAAAAAACCCCCAACCCGTTGCGGTATTAATGGAATAAAGCACAAAGAAAATTATTGCCAGACCTTACAGTTTGTTAAATTCAGTTGATACATGATTTTATAACATGTAATTTTTTATTCTGGGCTGGTGAAAACAAAGATTTCAGAAACTGCCATTGTTAGACTGGAGAAGAGATCCCGGAACGGGGAATTGGTAGCAGCCTTGTCATGTAGGTGTGGTTCAGCAGTCCAGCTAGGACTTCATCTGTCTCTATTGTTGCTTTCTCAACCATTGTTGCTTTAGTTGGCTGTTTCTCTGAATTCTTTTTTGTAACTGTTTGAGGTAAAACGCATCCTCATCTCCACTAACCAGTTTCATCATAACCTGTTCATCTTTATTGCTACCATTGTCTCCTGGGGAGAACTACTGAGGCAGGTGCTTTGTCATTCAGAGCTTCTTCAGCATTGCACTTCCTTAACTCTATCTAATTTTCAGTTGTGTTAGAAGTGAACTGGCTGCATTTTAATTAAATTGTTAAAGATTATAGAGCAAATTGGTAAAATTTCTTCCCTTGAGACAGCTAATACCCTTCCTCTGAAGAAATGCTCTTCGTTCTCTTCTTGAATCTTCTATTGTACAGTTGCTGCTGCATAGCTCAGCTGCTGCTACCTCCTGCCACTAAGCATAACACCCACTTACAGGGTTAGATGTTCAGAGGGAATGTTTTGGCCTTTTAATTCATCATTTTGGATTAAAAGTCACCGTCCTGCTTCTAGTATCAGACCATCTGATTGAGATTTTTGCCTGCTAAGAAAACTTTGTGGTGAAATTTTGAGGTACATTGTTTTGCATTGTTTTGGATTAATACTGTGGGAGTCTGAAGCTCTTTCTGCATGAGGCAATTATGGGCTCAGCTAATATCTTTCTCTTAGGAAAGTCTGCTGTAGTCTGGAAAAAACCACTTCTTGCTACCTTCATCTCAATAGAGCTTTAAATGCATTTTGGTTCTTGATAACTGTGCCTCACTGTCTTCTCTGGTACATCTTCTGAGTACCATCACTGAAAACTGTGGGTTCATGCGCCAAACTGCAGAGCAACGTGTCAAAGAAAACATCTGCTGATAACACATCAGTGGCGTGATGCTACGCAACCTGGTGGAATGCAGAGTCATTTCTTAATATATCGTGGGGAGGGAATGGCATGGCAAGATGTATTTTCAGTAATTACATTTGGGATGTGACTTTGTTAAGGGGGCAGTCCTCCAACCCACCATCCACCAAAAGAGAAGAGGGGACTCAAGAGAAAGCTTCAAGATTTTTCCACTGGTTTAGTAGATGCTACTGGGTGTGCCCTGCCTGCTGTCTCATTAGCCCTGTATCTAGTGGCATTGCATTCCCAAGACTGCAGAAAGAAAGAGCTCCAGTTCAGTCATGTTTACAGTGGTTATATCCACACTGCTAATGCATCAT
The DNA here is from genome assembly GCA_013399195.1 of Dicrurus megarhynchus. Lineage (NCBI taxonomy): Eukaryota > Metazoa > Chordata > Aves > Passeriformes > Dicruridae > Dicrurus > Dicrurus megarhynchus. The sequence goes on along the minus strand of VXAD01011623.1, from coordinate 72,247 downwards.
TGGATTGACCTTGGATTTTAGTTCCACCTTTACCTTTGTTCTGCCCAAAACCTGATTTTGTGATGTCATGCATTTAATACATTTTGCTACTCTATGATACACATGCGTAATTTTTGCATCCAGACTGCTGAATCATGCGGTTGCAAATTTTGGATAGTCTACCCAAATTCCAGCTTCATCTTCTAGGACTGCTGTGTGCATAGGGCATATAGGCTTTTTTCCCCTTGGTCTTGTTTTTTTTAGTGGGTTTGTTTTGGGGTTTTTTTTTTTCCCTATTTATTTTGAGTCCTGTATTTTGGACATTGCCTGGCTCAATGTTCTTGACTACATCTAATCAGAATCTTATCCCTACAGCAAATTAGGATCACATCTAAAGCAGCTAGAGATGGTGGATGAGTCCTATCATTAGCAGCATTGATGAATCACAGTCCATGTTGTTTAACTGACCTCCAGAAAGCTTTGTAGTTCCTCCACACAATCTTGGTGTCATAGGCCAGGGAGCTGTTTATCTTAAAGCTTCTTGAAGTTCAGCACTCATTCATTCAGCGTACTTCAGCTTTGTGATCAATGTCAGTTTCATAGTTATTGTTTTCATATGTGCTCTATATGTATGGTATGATATCATCTTGGTGGTCTTGCTCTCAAATATTCCAACACCTGGAAGATATTAAAGCCTGTTTAGATGTATTTGTCTGCCAAAACTCATCCCAAAAATGCACCATATGGCCAAGAGCTTTCTGAGAAAACAAAGTAAGGAGAGTTGCAGAAGAGCCTTGCTGCTTACGCCTCTGAACACTGATGCATCAGCCAGGAAGTGGAGGTGGCTGGTTGTAGCTCAGTTATTTTCCTCAAGGCAATACTGTATTTTCAAATTTTTCTAGAGATTCAAATGGCAGCTACTTAATTGTTGGTAGCATGTTAGAGTAAGCTTGCTGCTACCTTTGCTTGGATGCTGACAAGGAAAAGCCCTGGATGCATTCTTCCTGCAGAGGCTTCAGGCTGTTGAAATGCAGATGTTCATATTTGCATGGAGAACCTACGCAGAGCTGCAGTGGGAGACTGGCGCTGCAGATCTGGTTTCTCTGCTATTCCCTCTTTTCTCCTCGTGCTTCATCCCTGCAACAGGGCTTCTGCCAGTCTGAGTCCTGACATTTCTGCTGTTTGAAACAGACTATAGAGCATGGGAAGAGGCATTGATAATAACATCCGGAGCCTGAAACCCTGACAGAGTTACCAGGAGTGTTAGTTCTAGGTGAGGGGTTGGACACACACCTCTTCAGGCATCTCTTGGTCAAACCCTGAAGTGGTCTAACCCATAGATTTCCATGCAAAGGATGCTCATGTGGGGAGGGGCCACCAGACACTTCCTCACCAGAAACCCCTTTTATGTTTGCCAGTTCATTTGTGCAGATGTAATGATGTTCTTCTAGGACAAAAAAATGAGTGCAGTTTTGGTTTTCAAAACTGCAGCAGTGCCTGGACTTACTTGTAGTGCTACTGCCTGATCATTGTTTCAAAACTAGATTTTTCAGAACAATTTCAAAACAATTTTTTTTTTTCAAATTATTCATCAAAATGTTATGGAAGGAAACTAGAAACTTGTCTTTTGGTGCAATGATTTTTTTTTTTTTCCTGGTCAAATTTCAATCCTTAAGAATATACTTTGGAATAATACATTTTTTGGTCATGTAAGTGTTAAGTGTCTCACTTTTTAAGTAGCTGGGGGAAAAGCAGTAGGGAACAGAGATGTGCTGTTTAGTTTTTAAAAGAAAAAAGATCAAGCATGGCATTTTCAAATCTCAAAACTAGAGTTCTGACACTTCATAAATAAAAGATCACTTAAATTTTAATTTAAAATATGGTATGCTTCAAAGATATTCAATGGAGAAGTCAGCAATTTAATACTTTGTATTTAAATATTAATTAGCAACATGCTAGGTAGTGCTGTGTTTTTCTTCTTGAAAGGGCAACATGACTGAAGTGTCCTCTGGGTGATTTCACTCTTTCAGTTTTGTAAACCTGTATATTGCTATTTTAAAGTCGAGTCAGGGACATTGGTAGCTTCTTGTGAAGTGGCCACTACCGCAGTTCTAAAGCTGGGGCCTTAAAGAATGGTCACCCTTTGGAAAGGCAGGTTGTCTTTTTCTGATTCCTGTCAGAATCCTTCCAAGTACTTTTTAAAAAATAGCTGTGTGCCTTGAAAGGAAGCGAGGCTGGGCTTGGAATTTAGAAATGTGCAAATAACATGAATGCAAATAGAAAAATACTTGGTTAAAACTTCCAGTGCTCATGTGTCAAGCTGGATGTGTTTTGTATTTTGAATTTTAGGGATCCGATCATGGGACACAAATTTGGTCGAATGCAACTTGGATCAAGAACTGAAACTTTTTGTGTCTCGCCATTCAGCTCGATTCTCTCCTGAAGTTCGAGGTGAGTTTAAGAGCAGAACTAATAAATTGCACTCTGAAATTGCTTGGCCCATTAGTTTTAGGTCCTTTTTAAAGTTAAGAAAACTCACTTTTTAATTGAACAGTTTCTTCAATTCTACCAATCTAGTAGTCCAGAGTCTGAAGCTTACTGTAGTAGGTAGAGTACGTACATAACGTTTAACTGGAAAGGTTAGCTCTGTAGTTTGACAGAGCCAGAACTGATGTTGCAGCTGTTGCACAAACGCAGCTCAAGCCCTGTGTTTCTTCCCAAAGGACTTGGACTTTTCTCTTTCTTGGTATGAGAAGCTGAGTTATGGTGAATCTGCCTGTACTCACAGGAACTTTCATTGCCTGGTATGAGGAAATCAGAAGTTTATAGGGCTAATAAGACTAAATCTCTTTTGCTGCCTTTCATTCAATAAAGTGAAACATTTGTTTACCAGTTTTGTGAAGTGTAAAATTTGGGTTTGTTCTGGTTTCATGAGCATGAAGTGTTTGGTAAGTTTTCTAAGATCTCATTACTCTTAATACAAATGCTGAATGAGTGTGCATGAATTTAATCAGGTTTCTCATGTGAAAATCTATGACCTTCTCAGAGTACTAGAGGCTTCTGTCATTGGTGAAATCACTGCGGCCATGTGCGTGTTGAGTCCTGTCATACAGTACAATCTAACACTGACAAGTGTTAAAAATTCCAGCTTCTGGGATATCTCTCCTGTGGTGAAAAAGGGCTATGAAGTTTTATATCATGCTACTACATCAGGTTCCTGAGGTCAGTTCCTATGCTTTGTTGACAAAGAGACCCTGATGCCTTGCTATCATGACAGCATTGACCTGATGGATTTGAATAATGTACAAAAATGTCTTGTGTGGCTAATCTTTTTTTCTTGCAGCATATGTTAAAGCAGTTTTTGCTGTATCTCCCCATATCTAGAGACAGTAAAGCACTGCCAGAGTTAAGAAAAAATTATATACTTCTATGATTCTTCTTCTGGTTTGAAAACCAACAACTAATAAAACAATACACAGCATGAAGATTTTTTAGTAAAGACATGTAGCTCCTTATTTACGTGGATGTAAACTCAGGCCCAGAATATTTGTCTTTCTTTTAATTTTAAATGTCATGAAGACAATTCAACTTCTCAGTGACATTTGTTGCTTTGCTTTACAGAGAGGGAATTTATCTTTAAGAAATGCAAAATGCAATGTATCCCATTTTTAATATATCTGTGTTTTACTATAAAACTTAAAGATTCTGTGTCTCTCCTGTAGCAAAAGTACTACAGCATGACTAGTATTTTTACTGTCTCTTTTAGATGATACATTCTAATACCACTGCATGCATTAAAATAAAGCAAATACTCTACTTTCATATAATAAATAAGATAAGATTTCTTTTGCAACAGAAAGAATGTAGAATTGTTTAGGATTTTTTCTCTGAGAATTGTATTTTTGATTAGTTTTATATTTTCTTTGTTTGTCTAGACTTCCCTGTTTAGTCTTTCATTGTGTTGAATTCCAGCTTAATTGCATGTGACTGGAATTCATCAACATCTCTGACAAGCAGAAATGAATGTGTTTTTCACCACTGCTCAATCTTTAAACAATAAACTGCCAAAATCTGTGTTTAAAGAGCATTAAGGGAGTCTGAAACTTGAATAAAGGCAATATCAAGGGATGAAGCTATCCCTTTTGACCAACTTCTTGTCTAAAATTTTGTCCAGAAGAGCATTTTTACCTCCAGAATCCCACTGTACAGATTTAGTACATTTAGTACATACAATTATTTTAGTTTTTCTGCTGTTCTCTGATGTTGAATTCTGCATGAGGCTCCTTTGTATCCTCTCTGCTGTTTGGCAGAGAGAAGGCTTTTTTGTTGCCACATTTTAATAAGATTTTAGAATGTTTAATTTCTGTTACAGCACCCAAATATTAAACTGTGGGTGTTCAACCATTGAAACAGTCGGCTTTGATACTAAAGAGAGATGATTGTAAGTATGTATTGCTTTATGGTCACAGACTCAGAAATGTAATTTAGGTAACTAGGTGACCTTTTGTCCAAGGGAAGTATTCATCCAAGGTGACGGAGTTGTCTGTGGAATGTAATTAAACAACTTTTTTTTTTCCAGCCCTTTGAGTCTGAAGTCTCTGCAATTCACATATAGGGACAGTTTACTCTTGAGGAAGGCTCCTGATGTAGTCTGGTCCGACTTCTGACTGACTGAAGCCTGTTTGATTATCATGTTTAATTATGGTAATTGCAGTGCTGGCTCAGTAATGCTTGTGTGCTTCTCAGAACAGCTTGAGGACACGGACAGCAGCAATGTAAAGGGTAGGAATCTTTCTCTAAAAGGAAGCTTGGAGGAAGAGGGGCCAATCCTGTCCCAATGCTATACACCTGTGATGTCAAAGGAGAGACGTTCAAGAGATTGTCTGTCAAAGCATTTGGGTGTTTTCACTTAAAGAATTTAAGGTCTGATCCTTCTCCCTGTGTAGTGAATACATACTGGTACTGCAGGGAGCATTTTTTTGTGTTCTTTTCAAAGGGATGGGTTGTCACAGTGGTATTTGTGCACATTGTATTGAGCTGTTGGGCAATTTATGAGTGATTTATGATTCCTGAAAAATAAGATTCAGAATGGAAATGCCAGCAGATCTCTTTTGCTACCTTGTAAAGCAGCTGAGTTAGCAGACTACTTAATAATAACAGATCTTGGCGAGGTGATGTTGCCAGGTGCTGGTGAAAAATGAGTAACACAACCAATTAAGTGGTTGCCTCGACAACAGGCAACATGGCTTTAAAGGAGTACTCCAGAGGTGCCTCTGTTTTCTTTGTCGTGTACTGATAACTTCCATATTATGGTAATATCAAAAGGACAAAAAAATGCAAACAACGTACAAGCTGGAAAAGGAGCTCTGCATCTGGTAGTAAGGCAGAACAAATGGAGAGTCTTGGAAAGAACTCATTTGAAATTGCAGCTGTACCTACCAATCTTTGCTTAATTAACAAGAAAGTTTCAGCTGCATAAAGCAGCTTCACAAAAGACAATGTTTTTGGGTGGGGGAGGGTGAAGCCGCTGAGGGCCCTTCTGTAAAACTTGTACACTGCTGTTTTATCCCTCAGTTTCCACCTGGGGACACTTGACTGTTGCATTGGTGCATATTCAAGCCCTTGTCTAGATAAAATCCATTTTATTTAAATAGCTGCTCACCCCCAACCTTCTAACAAATACTGCTCGAGCTATGCACTGTAGCTACTTTGTACTTTGTCCTGTGGTTATCAAGAACATATATATGTGTTTAGTATCTGAATAGTACCAAGAGGCCTCCTGTTGCCCATTAGCCACTGCAGACACCGAGTGCTGACTTAAGTGAGTCCACCCTTACCTGTTCCTAAGACTTTTTTATTGCCAGCCTGCCTGCAGTCAGAGGGGACCTTGGCAAAGTGCAAGACGTTTTATTTCCTCTTGGCAGCCACCCACATCAGCAGCAGCAGTGGGCTTGCCTCCTTCAGGCTTCCTAAAAAGTCTTTGCTCTATGACATTGTCATTATTCCAAAAAACCTTAACAACTTCCCTTCTGAAAGTTACCACTTCAAAAGTTACTGTTTAGGATGGCTAGTAACCTGTGGAGAATTTTTGGATCTGGGGATTCTCGTCATCAGTGCACACAGTTCCATACTGCAACAAAACGGTGTATAGTCCCATTTCCTTTGTCAAAGCAGATCTAAAACCAGTTAACATCATAGCTAGTAGCTTGCCATGTGAGCTTGTGGAGTCAATGATAAAATCCTGAACAGCATGAGTTTTGTGCTGATTTACTTGTAAACCGCAGTTCATTGAAATTCCTTAAGTCAGGACATAGGTACTTGAGCTAAACCTATGATTTAAAATGAAAGAAAGGGAAAAGAGACAAGAAGTCAAGACCAGATTTCTCAGGTGCTATCAGAGTGCCATAACTGCCTAGGAATTAATTTTGCTTAAGATCTCAGGTAGCCTAGTATGGACATTTAGGGACATGCTACAAATAGGATTCTTCAGATATTTAGAGGCTGTGATGGTAGCTGGAGTATCTGTTGAGTGGAGTAATTTTAGCTCATTATCTGTCTGGAGAGGTTAATTTTAGTTGGTTAGTAGACTTGCTTTGTGTCTCAAAGTATTTGCGCATTGAAAGAGGACATGGAAGCAGACTAGGACTCGAGAAGGTAATTGAGCTGACTCACGCTGCAGCGGCTGCGAATGGTGTCCCTGCAGGGTGACCTGCGGCTGCCTGCAGTCCAGGGCTGCAGCCGTGCAGCTGCCCAGCAGCACAAAGCCAGGAGCCCCTGGCTCCTGGTGGAGGATATTGATGGGAGCACATGCACTGTACTGCTCCTGAGCTTTTTGTGGGGGGATGTTATGATTTTGGCGGTTTGGGAGAGGATTACGGTGTAATAGCCTATGTGTTTGGTTACAAGAATTGTCAAAGCCTTCTTTTCTTAGTACTATTTAAAATTCCAGAGATGGGCTGATAAGTCACTTTATCATCTTTTTTACAGTAAGTAAGGTGTTGCACTTATGTGAGAGTCATTGTGGCATTGACTTCCATTTTTGCTTTTTTTAGGAAAGATCTCAAAGAAAATTAGCATGAATTTGCATTGCTGCCAAAACACCAGTACCTGCTGATGCTAAGGTGTTAGTGTGAATCAGCAAAATTAGTGAGAGGTTATTTTTAAATGGCTTGTATCACAATTAAATATAGCAAGTTCAATCATCTTAGAATAGCCAATGTTTTATGGGAACGGGTTTTGGCTTGTGTGAGGTAGCTACCAGAGGCATGGGATTAAGTTAGTTATGAATAATGATAGAATTTTAACCGCATTATGAAATTTGAATTCCCATTCCTCTTTATTAGAATGAAAAATGAGCATACTTAATGGTATTTTCACAAAGGTTATTTTGTTAAGGGTTATCTCATAGAATTATAGTTCTTAATATGGCACTTGTGAGGTTCCTCAATCTTTTTTGTAATATTCTGTCATTGTGGGATTTCTGAAACTGAAAACTTCAACAATATTTTATTTTTGACCTCTGCCCAGTACTGTTTACAGATGACCTACCTCTCATCTCTTCCATCATGGATTTATTATAAATGTGTAACCAGAATATCACTGCCACTTTTTAAATCTAATTTCTTTTTTTTATGTGTAACATTTTTGTCAGATGTCTGTTTTTCTTAATTTTGTTAAGACTGATGTACTTTACTTGTCTGGAATTTCTGTTACTTTCTCATCTAGTTTATCAGTTTCTTGAGAGAAACATTAAATGTTTTAATTGAACTTTATAATGAGAAGAGACTTGATCCAAAGGCCACTGAAATAATTGGATTGGATTTTGGATTAGAGAAAATACAATCTAGTATTTTGAAGGTAGAACAAAGACCAAAATACCACATAATTAGCAAAAAAGCGAACATTTTACCTTCCTTCTTGAAAGACAAAAACATTACTTTATTTGAAGTGAATTGCTTACCACTATATTCAGAAATCTAACCACACCCGAGTAAGAAGAGTTGAGACACTCTTTGTTTTCAGACTGGGTGGAATGGGGAGCTCATGTTTATTCCCACTGCCGTCTGTAGAATGAGAGTTGCCACTGTGGCTACTGCTATCAACCTTGCAACAGCATGAAGAGCTCCAGCTGTCATCTGCCTTGTAGAGACAGATGCAAGAGGTGCATCTGTACTGGCTGCAAATCCATGTGATCCTGACTGATGGGCAGGAGTATCCCACAGTACCTCACGGTCCCTATGAGTAGGGGAGGTAAGCACTGGAGTCAGTAATAGTCACAAATAGAAAGCTGGATGGTTCTGTAACAAAGGTTTGTGTTTTTGCATCAACCCCCCAGACAGTCCCACCAAAAATACAAGATGGTTAGTTTGGGGCAGTAGTTGCTGGTGGTAATCTGTTCCTAGGGTTGAGAAGAAAAGCAGTGCTCCTGCTGACCTGGATTTGCAGATTTTAATCTGTTTAGGAGTCAAAACCAGTTGCTGATACAATAAAAAACTAAGTGTAAAAAAACTGTATTCAAGTAATAACCAAGTCATAAACAAACTTGTGTGAATTTCAGTATTGCTTTGGTATTGCAATTTTATTTCAGTACTTGAAAGGTTGTCTGTAATGGTGAGATGAGTCACTGTCCTGTGTTGCTATGCCCCTGTCTTCTGCATAGCTGTGTGTGGGACATTATGTCCATCTGGAAAGCTTGGGGTTTTATTTAAAACAAGCAATCAACCCCACAGAAGAACTCCCCAAAGCAAAACAAAAAAACCTCTTGCAACAAGATTAGCCATATTCTTAGACTGTATAATCTCCGAGTGATTCTAAGGAGCTATGCAGACTTTCACCTGGAAGTCAACTTCCCTGCTGTAAAAGGCTGCCTTTGGAAGCTGGACCAGTATTATGGCAGTTGTAGCTCTTCTGGAGAAAAGACTCATCCCAGCTTTGGCTCCCATGTCCTGAGTCACAAATAAGCTGTCCTGGGTCTTGTAAACTCTTTATGGGGGATTGAGTATCTCCCCCACACCTGAGAGACAGGAAAGAGCGAAAGTAAGGAAACTCATGGGTCCAGATAAAGGTGAATTAATAGGTGAAGTGAAAAATGGCAAAACCAAAGAAACAACCACAGCCAAAACCAAACCAACAAGCACAGTGAAGGAAATTGCTCAGCACCTCACACAGGCAGAATAATGCCTGGCCAGTCTCTGAACAGCCCTCACCTTAGTAACTAATAATCCCAGCTTCTTCCTCTACTCCAGCTTTTGTTGCTGAGCATGATATTGCATAGTGGTATTTGTGTTCAGGTCATTTTTTTTTTGCTGACACCATTGTTGAACTTCTTGAAATAAAGGAGATGAAGTTTGACAGAGCCCTGAGAGAGTCCAACTACAGGAGTCCTCATCTTAAGGCTTGGAGACAGCAGCACATATCCTGTCATGGGTATTATGGCCCTCCAGCATGCTTTCTTAAGCTCAGACTGTGTCCCGTAGTTTTCCTGGTCCTCTAGAACTTGCACAGCACTTAGACAAACTTAAAAAAAAAATATTTTGTATGCGGCCAGTACTTTAAATAGATATAGAAAGCAAGCCTGCAAGAGTATCTCAGGATAGGATTTAATGCTTGCTGCAAACTTAATTTAATGGCATTGCTCATAATAATTTATATGGTGCTATTGATTTTTTCAAACCTATCATTACTAGCTGCAAAGCTCAAATTCTAAAAGGTCATTAGACATGGAAGATTTAAATATTTTTCAATGCTAATTAGGCTTTTGTACATACACCATTTCCAAGTAACTTTACAAATTTTAATCTTCCTGACCACTCTTTCAACAATTCCATTCTTTTTGTTTCAATCCGCTAGCTAGCTAGTTACCTATCTAAAACCTGCCTGAACTTGTATGAGATGGGTTTTTTTAATTGTGTCCTATAATGTGTATTGCAGAATCAGATCAAAAACGTCACCTTTCAACATAACACATGAAAGACATCAAAGTTACACAGAAGAAGTCCAAAGGAGATGGCATATTACTTAAGTGACCCCTTAAAAATTAGGGGTGGGCATCTTTGAGCATAGCACCATCTCAACAGCCTAAATAATTTGGCTGCACCCATTGTATTCTTGAAGACCCTCTAGTGAGAATAGTTCTCTGCGCCTAACAACCCTCTGTACCTATTAAAGCCTGTAATTATAACAAGAATCACATTTTGTCTTCAGCTTTGGTGGAATAGTGTCATTGTATGTCAAGCAGAGGATTATAATGTGAAAGGAGACTTTGCTGACATTCTCATTTAGTGATGAATAGCAGGATCTGATAGTGTTAATCTGCTAGGAGCTGTTGAGTGGGGGAAACCCATTTACTGGGTTGTGCTAATGGGTGTGGGTTGTGGGTTCTCCACAAGTATTTAGAGACAGTAATCACAGGAAGGAGACCAAGGATACCAAGCCATCAAATTTCCTTAAGCAGTATAGACTCACTCTTCAGTCTCTTGAACAGTATAATACAACCATGCATTAGACCCCTGCTTACCTAAAAAGGTATTGTTTTGATTTCTGGACTGTTTCATGGCTGGTGTGCTCCCTTTGTAATTAAATTGCTTTGAATTTAAAGCAAATTCTGGGCCAAGGAATCAGCTTCTTGCAAAGAATCTAGAAAACACTTAGAGATTTACTTTATTTTATGCATCTCTACTTTTTTGAGTTTCACACAGCATGTTAACACACTTGCAGAGTTGATACTCCTCTGACTTTCATTCCTAACTGGAGTATGTTTCTGTGTGGTATTGGAGACAGCTGGGCATCTATGAAATTACCTGTGTTCCCATGCACCTTTCAGGCATTCCTAGAGGGCTCTGAGAATCAAATGAGTTTTTAACACAGTGCCTGCTGCTCTCCAGGGTTGCAGTAGTGTGGTGTATTCAGCATGGTATATTCAGGGCAATATTCCAGTCTTGGCAGATTTAGCACTTTCTCCCTTCTTGCCTTGACTTTTAATCATGAAAAAACCCCAGGGACAATGTCAAAATAAGGGGTCACTCTAAAATCTTTCTTTCACAATTGGAAATGAAGGAGTGGTGGTGCAGGGCAGTCCTGGGTAGAGTTACCCTGACAGGCAGAGATGAGCTGGTACCTCTACCCAGGAGAGTGCAGCCCCAGACTTCAGTCCCTTGGAGAAGAATGATCTCACCAGTGATGGGCCTCTCTGAAGACCCATCAGGAGGGTCTCACCACACCAGCATTTACCTTCACCACAGCTCTGAGTTAACAGGGCTCTGCTGCCTTGCTTCAGAGACAGCTTTGGTATCCCTGCAAGGACAGTTTTTGCATGGACAAAGCGTAGATCAAAGGCTTTAGTCTATGACACTAACATTTAAAACTACTTTTTCTGTTTTCCTGATTTTTTCATTTCTTGAGTTTATTTTAAACCTTATATCCTGTTCCCTTCTTTCCTGAAATGGCTAAAATGCTGAGTTTTCAAATTAGCAGATGTTTTCAAGACTTCAGAGAAGCTTGTGTTCATCCTAGGTGACACTTTTCTTCCTTCTCCTATGCTCTTTCTCCTGGGGTCTTCCTACATGTCAGAGTAAGTCACGGTAACTTAGTGGTAAAATGGGAATGGTATCTTGTCAGTATTGGATCTTTTAGGTTTGCTGCCTTTCTTGGAACCACACCACAGCTGACAATAAATAAATGTGTACTTTCTAAGAGATGAGTTTAGGAAAAGCTGTGGCCAAGGATGACTCTGCTCACAAATTATGTTTTGTAGTTTTTTCTTTTGTTTCTGGCTTCCCTCTGCTATTAAATATGTTGGAGTTGACATCTGTCATTTCCGACTTTTTTGTTGGTCTTACTTTTGAGCAGATGGACATCTCTTTGTCAGTGATTGTTAACCTAATCTAAGCAATAATCAAATTATATTTAGACAAAAGTCCTTGCTGAACACCACCAAATCTTAGCCCCTGTACTGTCCCATGTTTCTGACTGGCTTGCAAAGATGGGACACTCTCAGAAAACCCTAGGGCAGTATTAGACCAGTTGTTTTTTTGCTAGATAGTTTAGGTAACTTGGTTGGTTGTTGGCTGTGGAACTGGGCACAATAAAACATTTCATCAATAATCATTGAGGGGAAAAAAAGAGAAAGAGAAGGTGTTTTCAACCCAGCAGAGACAGTTCTGAAACCAGTAGAGATGTGGCTTCTGTGGATCTGCCTTGCTGTAGTCCAATGACAACAGTCACTGTTTTTAAGTGGAGTTACCAGACAGGTATTGTCTGCTATTTTTGGTCAAATGACAAAATGGCCACATAAAGCTTGGAATTACAGTTGCTACAGGTGATGGCACAATAAGAAACAGATTTACTGCTGGGTTTGATTTCTTTTTTTTCAATTTTTAGTGTAGAGGTTTAGACTCTCAATATTCTGACCAAATAGTTAATAAAATCTTGAGTTATTTTTGAGATCCTGTGAAATAGGAGAATCACAGAATCATAGAGCTTGACAAGTTGGAAGGGAACTACAAGGATCATCGAGTCCAACTCCTGGCCCTGCACAGGACACCCCAAGAGTCAAACTTCGAATTAACAGTTAAAAAAACCCAAACCAAACAATCGACAGTCCATATAATGTTTCTTAATCTTTCCCTTTTTTGGAAGTTGCCTGACAAGGTATCATGCTCCCTTATGCCACTTTTGCCAGCAGATGGCATTCTCAATGTCCATGCTCACTGCTGTGCAGTAAATGACCACATTCTGAAGTTAGTATGAATACTTCTGTAATGTTTTTAGGTCTTAGTTCTTAATGTGAGACATATGTTGCTATTTTGCTCTGACATCTTACTTGAAGTTTAAATTTCAGAGACTTCAGCTCTGTTGACTGTGAAATATGAATACCCCAATGTGAAATGAGCTCAGCAAACTTCGGATCTCCCACTGGTGATGGAGGAAAAGCAGAGTATAAGCTCATTCAGGTCAAGAACTTACTCAGATTGAAGACCACAGATAGTCATCATTTTATGAAAATGCTTAACATTAGCTCTGCAGAGCTAGTAGGAAGAAAAGCAAGATCATTACACACAGCTATATTTTGCACAAATTAACACATCTCTAGATACAGATAAGAAAATCAGCCTGACAGATCATGTATTCTCTGTATTTTCTGGATATTTCCAACAGGCCTGAGCTTCTCCTGTTTAGAAGCTGCAATATAAACCACATCAAGATCTAGTGCCTCTCTCTCTCTCTTAAAACACAGCATGGAATAAAAGACCTAAGACCTAAGCAAGTGGAGTCTGACTCACTGGTCAAGTTTAGTATAGCTCAGGTTTTTTCCCCTGTCTCAGTCTGTCTATGACTGTCTGTTAGGAATATAGGAGTCCAGTAGCAGGTGGTTTGACAAAGCAAATCAGTATTGTCTGTCTAAAAACGTGTGTGTTTGTAAGTGTTTGTCCAAGTCCCAGTGTGGCATTTTTCCTTTCACAGAGATGGGAAAAAAAATTATCACACCTTTCTAGGTGACTGTAGAACACATGGTATATCATAAATCAAGAGACCTGAAGTTTACTTCTTAATTTTGCCCCTGAACTGTGTAAAGACTGACTGTGGCAGTCATGCTCAGATGCTGTGGACAACCCATGATCTTGATTATTCAAGAATTGGAGTAATGTAATGGCATTTAATTCTTTTTGTCTTACTTTAGCTTTCCGTCAAGGCCAGGTGTGCCAGTAGGGAATCTGATGTCAAGGATTTATGCAGCATGGTCTTCATTAAAATTCAAAATGAGGCCACCAACTCTCTTCAAGTAAGCTAGTAAGCTACTAGCCAGATGTTAATATAAACAGTAAAGGGATTGCTCAAATTGATTTGAAAATAACAGTAACAGACCTGAAAAGCTGAGATTAGCCATTAGTGACATTGTGTAACTCCTTCCAGTTTCTGAGCTGTATTAGAAAAAAAGAACACGTGAGGACCTTCTTATTAAACAACACCTGCCTACAACTGCATGGGCAAAATCTTTTCATATATGCAAATACAGGTAAATGGACAATCAAATACTTTTCATCTCATTTAATTGTGGTGGAGTAGCAGGACTCTGGATGCTTACTGAAAGCAGCTGTTTGCTACCACTTATTTAAAAAACACACAGCCCAAACAACAAACAAAAAATCAGAAAATTCCCAAAACTATAGCCAGCAGTTTATCTTACCGTGATTACTAGAAAACACTTTGACAAATTCTATTTGAATGAGTGTAAATTACGGGGAATTTCACTGAAAACAGACAGGTCTCTCCAGATCTACCCTGTTATATGTTAAGGCAGCATTGGAGTGCTGTTGAAGAACTGAAATTTGTAGATCCCATCTACAGAGAGTTTGAGGGAAATGGCTGTGGGAACTATGTTTTGTAACTGGTTTCTACCTATAGTAATGTGCAACACTGCTGGGTTGCTGTGTCACCGCTTGAAATAAAGCATGGCAATTCACTTCTGTGGTCTCCTTGCAAGTCTGCATGGTGCTGGAGATGGCAATAAATTGACTTCTTTTAGATTTAAACCTCTGTAGGAAGCTGAGTGTCTTTACAAAGCGTAAGCCAAGCTGGTGAAATATTGCCTGCCATCTTTAACAAAGCTCCTTGTCAAGTGGGAGTGAAATGCTTTTAAGTGCTGCCGCGTGGCTGAGGAAGTGTGTGTTTTGTGATTGCTGAAACATTTTTGCCAGTCCTAAATCCAGGAATGCTTATAAAGTAAAAGTTAAAATGTTGTGGGGAAATTAAGTAAATGACATTTTGATTACCCCTCTGCGTTTGGCTTAGTGATTGACACAACCTTCACATCTGAGGAAAGAGAAGTGGCAAGGAGTAGTCTTTCGCCTTTTGTCACCTCTGTTGTGCCATCCCCCCATCTGCACAGCTGCTTATCTCATGGCTGTGGGTTAATTAGAAGAATTTGAGGCTGAGGAAGGGAATTTAAATTGCGTCTGTATGGATTATGATCTGGTGGAGTTCATTAGCATGCAGGCACAGTTCCTATGCCTTTCTGCCTCTCTTTTCAGAGCTTGCAACTTCCAGGCATTTCCACACTCCATCAGATCTGTTGTGCCTTATGGGCCTGGCCTGCATTTTTGTATTAGCACAGTTTAATTAGGCAAAGAGAGATTGTTGTGACTCCAAAATGATCTATGGTTATGATAGATCAATATTTATTACAGAGGTTTTTTTTCAAATAAATGTCTTCTCTGTTGGACAGGTTTGCTCATTCAGAGGCCCTAGAGTCATTTAAGAAACAATTAAATCCTCTCTGGTGTGAAGTGGAATATTAAGAAGGATTAACACTGACTGACCATGTATTCTCTCTAGTTTCATCTGCATTCCTATGCTTTGCTATTCTCATCTGATAAGTAGGTTTGATAGAGGGAGTTAGGTTCAGGCACAGCTGCCCATTCCTTGCAGCAGTGCAGAGCCTAGTGGGAGGATGTCAAATGGGTCAAGGCACTGGCTAAAAACTGTCAAAACCAAATGTGAATACGTAGCTGTAGAATAATTTGCAAGCACTGTGCTGGGAAGAAGTTTCTATAGCTCAATTGCATTAAATTTATTCTGATTATCCAAATTTGGTGTGGAAGGTGAGTGTGATATGGTCTCGTATTCTAAACACTTACGTAAGTGGCCAGGTTTACAGAGGCCATCCAATAAATACCAAATGAGGAGAGCTTGCATGACCAGGTCGTTGTCGATTTTCTTTCCATGGTTTTTCTTTTCAAATTAATTTTAGTGTTTTCTGCAAGGGAAGCAGTTTTCCCTTTTGGGAGCATGTTGGAGCAATATGCAAATCCTGCTCATTTATGAACAGTCACAAAGGTTTTGAAACAGAAGCCATAAATCAAAACTTTTTAACAGAAAAAGAGTGAAAGACTTAACATTTAGTGCACTTTCCTTAGGTATGGCTTTATTTAATGTATGTTTGTAATACCTTATATGATAAATATTTCTATTTTTAAATTTGCATTTCTCAGCTTAATGTATTTTATGAACTACACAGTAATGTAACTTTGTGAAAGTGTAGCCATCTCCAAAAAATACAGTAAAGATCATAATCATAAAGTTTTAGTATGCTCAAACTGGCAGATACATCTGGTTTGACTAGTACAGCATAAATGAATCTCTCTTTTCTTTGCTGGAGCCTTCAAGTATAAACTGAATTTGTACCAAGTCTTGTGTGTAAAATTGTTCCTTTTGGAAATCCATCAGAAATTTGCACTCAATCCCAGTGAAGGCAGGGTCAACCTCTCCACTGTTTATTTCTCTTCTCCATCGGTAAGTACATTTTTCTTAAGCTAAGAAAGAACACTTGTGCACCTGAACAACTTAGAACTATCATCAATCATAGGTCCATTCGTTGACATCTAGTAAAAGTTCTCCTTTTAGTGTAATTTCCTTAGAAAATTAAGTGTGCCAAACTTCAAATGTATCGTGGTTAATATGGAAAAAGTTAAAATACTGCAACTCTGCCTATTGTACAAGACAGCAGAAGCTTCCAGTGGAAATCTAATGGCAACATTTATGTTTCTTTTGTCAAGAGAAAATTTTAAAAGTCATGAGATTTCTATTCCCCAAGAAGGAGAAAATAAATATTGCGTTGTTTTAATCTTTGGGGAGGGGAAAAGTGCAACTATGTTGTTACCATGTTCCTTAAGCATCCCCCTGTGTTGTTTTTTTTTTCAAATGATGATGATTCTAAAAGTGTACTTGAATTGTGTTCATTTAATACTGGGAGGGTTAAATGTCTCACCAGTGCCAACACTATGTCATTATAATGAAGTACAGTTCGTGAGTTCCTGTAATTACACAGCCTGTGTGCAATCGCAGGATTTCTAAAGGGAGTCTATCACATCTAAAATAGCACTTTCTTCATTGCACAGTCTTAACTTCACCTGACATTTTGCCAGCTAGAGCACAAACTTTCTGCAGGAAGTAGGACAGTATGCCTGGTCTCCTTTAGACAAAAGAAGGTGGAAAATTAAGTTATTATGAATCTGCTTCTAAGTATGTTAATGAAATATTACATCATGTAGGTTGACCTGCTGTAGATCTTAGATATTTCTTTTATTGTTTTAGCAATTTGCTCTATTTGTTATGCATGAAAAATGTTTTTGATAACCCATGTTGATCATACTTGCTAATGAACCAGTGCCTACAATTACTGCACTTAAGCATATATCTTCAGAACATACAGTGTTAGAGGGTTGCTAATGAGCTCAACAGTAGTTGAAGACACTAATTAATTTAATCAGGGTTATTTTGCCTGCCAAAGTATAGGAGGATGGATGCTGCCACTGGAAAATGCTGGAGCATTTAACCTGTGGCTGGGTATTTAAGGAAAAAAATTGGTTGTCAGTCTGTTTCAGAAACACTGGTGCTGCAAAAAGTTTTCTCAGTTATAAAGGCAGTAGATATTTACTACCTTACTCAGATCAATTTATTGTGAAGCAGCATGCCACTTTTTATTGTGAATCTTAATAATGCCCAGAGGCCTTCACATGAAAGTTGCTCATTTAATTTTCACTGGATTACTTTTTTCATTTAAACAACAGTAATAATGTGAAGTTAAGTGCAGAGCTCAAATAACTTACAAGGGTCCTTTCCCAATATCCTTAATTTAATTTTGAAATATTAATTTTTTTTGAAATGCAGCTTCGCATTTCAAAGATCGATTGAATTTTATTTTTTGTTGGCCTTATGTGGAAAGCTGACTGTTATTTGTTTTCTTAGTCCAGCCAGAGCAGTGTCCTTATCACCAAAGCATATAGGACATTTTTTAAAGGAAAACTTCTGTCAATCCAGCAGCTTGAAACACAACTTTCATTCGGTCAGTGATTTCCAATGTCAAAAAAAGGGACCCAGCATAACACTTACATGTATGTGGTTGGAAACCAGACGTGTAAAAGATGTACTTTGTCATTGAGATGGATATTGCTGGTGGAATTGCCTGTGAGAGCGTTGTCCGCCAGATAATGAATAGATCAGCTCTAGTACAGCCTCTCAGGCTGCAGACACCATCCTCTGAGGCAGAGTAGGAGTGATGTGTTAGTGACAAGAGTTCTCAGGGGAGGTACGATAGAGACTGAGGAATATATCAAGGGGGAGATCAGTGGTAAACAGACAGACTAGATGGCTTTCACTCACCTTCTATGCAATCTCTGGATGTCCCTCTTGGCTATAAAAGAATAAAATGGCAGAAATTTACTGTCATATCATTCACGTCTGCACGGGCTGGAAGAATGTCCTTCAGTTCCGTAAGATTTAATTATGTCCAGTCTATGTGGCTGCTGCTGGAAGAAGCCCTGAATAGGGAGAGAAGTTTTTTTTTTTTTTTTTTTTTT
>VXAD01011623.1:581-53904 GCA_013399195.1 Dicrurus megarhynchus | reverse complement strand
TTTTTTTTTTTTTGCCTTTATTTTCTGCCCTTTATTGTGCTCTTTCCATCAAAATGCCCCCAGGCACCAATCACCTGTTCATACTTTCTGACAGGCTCAAGCACTGAATGAGAATGGCCAACCACCTAAGATGGGGATGGCCAGAGACCTCCTCAGTTTTCACGGCTACGAGCTGCTTTCTTGCTCTCTCAGTTATAAATACAGAAGCCAAAGTAGACATGGGCATTAAAATGAGAGCCAAGTTTGCCCACTACTTTTCTGCATTTTCTGATTGAAAATCATCTAGGTAAGGCTGCATGAAAAGAGCTCCAGAATCACTCTGGATGTTGGAAAAAGGGCTTGGATTTGTTTCTTGCACAACTTTGTTTTGAGATAGCTTTTAAAACAAGACCATGCCAAAGCACTAGACTTGGTACATCCATCCACCCTGCAGCCAGCCCTAGAAGAGAATTGGTCTAATGCTGACTGAGAGGAGGAGAAGTAGGTGATAGGGGAGACGAGAGGAAACTTTCTTTTCCCTGGTGTTACTCAAAGGCTCCTTGGGTGGGCCTTATTCATTACAAGCAAAAATGTTTTATTGGTTGTATCAAAGCGTAGTGTAACTGGTATTGCCTTAATTTTACTTTTTTTTTTTAAAAAAGCTAGTAAAAATATTCAATCTAGACTTTTAAAAAGCCCATTATTTTCTTAAATCAGCCCAAAGGAAATCTTGCTATCTGGAAAGTAATATATTTTTTTCCCTTGGAGGCAATACTGATTAATAACCTATGCTGAAATTCAGACCTAGAAATAGCTTTTGTGTTCCCATGAAAAAAAAAAGGTGCATTATATACTTCATGTTACATGTGCTCTTCAAACATCATTTTCAGGTTAATCAGTACTAAAGGAGAATTCTTGCAAAGCTTAAACACTTAAAGTTTTACCAGGCGAGTGGCTCTTCACTAGTCAGGCAACCTGTTCAGATCAGTCATCAGCATAAAAATATTTGAGGATGGGGAGAGGTTCACCATTTTTGTGTTTCTTTATAGTTGGGTTTGGGGCTTTTTTGTTATCTAATTCCTTTGCTAACAACTCCCTTCTACTGTATGTACCTGATAACGGGATAAATCGCAGCAAATCTTGATATGGTCACATTCTTCAGAATGTTAAATAGTCTGTTTAATTACAAAGAAATCTGCGTGTGTTAACAGAGTAATAAAATGCACAAATACGGAATCAGTCCCCAAGTGGGAGACCATGTGTGCCCGGGAATGCTTAGTCTGCATGAACAGTTAGCAGTTTATATGTGTATGTATAATTTGCATAAATTATATAGAGGCCAAAGTTGACACAAGACCCTTGTGAGAAATGATTTTAGTATTAAATTTTCTTCGTCTTTAATGAAACATAAGAGATGGGAAGCCAAGCCTTTCTTTTGTGCCTTATTTAAACAGATTTCCATTCTGAATTCATGTAGAAATAAGGCTGAGAAAATTTTTGTTAATATCAGAGGAACTCATATAGACCATGTATTATCAAACACGACTAATCAGTGCTGCTGCAAGCCATTATATCTACAGGTAGTTCTGCTGCTGTCACATTGATTATATGGCTCGTATGGCTATGTGGGCCACCGTGTAGTGCACACTAACAGAAATGAAGGCATACACAAGAGCTGACTTCCCCCATGGAGCATCCAGGTGTGCCCTTGTTCTGGATTCATGGGTCAGGGAGTCAAAGTCAAAGGGCCCATGGTGTATGTTTGACCTCTTGGAAACCCTTGTGCCGTTTGTCACACTCGCTTGGACTTGCTCACATGTTTCTTATGTTACTCCACATCTTTTGAGAGTTTCTCATCTAGTTAAACTCTAAGCCCATCAGCATAGGAAATATGTAATTGTCATAAAAGACCTCTGGATTACTGTAAAGGCCAGAACTGGATGTTTCACAGGAAAACTTCAAGCTGAGAGAGGTAATTTTAAATAGACTTCGTGTTTTACCATATATATAGAAGAAACAAAGGCAATTTGAGCACTAGAAATGTAACTGAAACCCCGTGTTTTTGTGAACTTTAATTATTCATTTCAAAATGACACAATAGACTTTTAACTTCCCATACTTTTTTCCTAAGGGAAGCAAATTACTATAGTCAAATGATAAAACACTCAGAACAAGCTTACGAATAAAAACCCTGAAAATGTCTTATTTATGTCTGTACTCCTGGGCCATTTCCATGATATGATTATGACCTAGCTTTGACAGGTATGCTACAAATGATCTTACGCTGTCAGATGAATTCTGAGTAGAAATATAGCCAGGTCGCAGGAGGAAATAAAAGCCAACACTTTTTTTTTTGTCAGGAAATTATATTATGTTTGTATCCATTCTGTTGATTTCCTTTGCTAGACCATGTCACATAATTGTCATGGACCAAATGTTGTCTTATACTTGTTCCTGCTCCACACAGAAAGCAGAGATGGCAGCTCCTGGTAGGCCTACGTGCAAGCCTTACTTAAACTGTTTAATGTATTGTTATGGAAGGTAGCCAGAATTTTTTAGATGAATCATGCAGAAATATGATGCTGAGTGAACATGAGATAA
Source organism: Dicrurus megarhynchus (assembly GCA_013399195.1). Lineage (NCBI taxonomy): Eukaryota > Metazoa > Chordata > Aves > Passeriformes > Dicruridae > Dicrurus > Dicrurus megarhynchus. The sequence continues at coordinate 51,324 of VXAD01011623.1, read as the reverse complement.
CAATGCAAGAAACTCAGCTACTTCTCGTCAGACTTGAGCTCCAAACTCTTCACCAGCTCTGCTGCCCTTCTCTGGACCTGCTCCAGCACCTCAGTGTCTTTCTTATAGTGAAGGGTCCAGAACTGAGCACAGGATTTGAGGTGTGGCCTCACCAGTGCTGAGTACAGGAGGACAATCCCTGCCCTGGTCCTGCTGGCCACACTGTTGCTGGTACAGGCCAGGATGCCATTGGCCTTCTTGGCCACCTGGGCACACCCTGGCTCATGTTCAGCTGCTGTCACCAGCACCCCCAGGTCCTTTTCCTGTCACTCTGCCTGTAGCACTTCCTGGAGTTGTTGTGACTGAAGAAGAGTTACCTGGCAATTGTTCTTGTTGAAGTTCACACCATTGGCCTCAGCACATCAATCCAGACTGTCCAGATACCTTCGTAGAGCTTTTATACCCTCCAGTGGGGCAAAACTCCCACCCAGCCTGGTGTCATCCACAAACTGACTGAGGGTCTACTCGATCCCCCCGTCCAGATCAATTATAAAGACAATAAACAGGACTGGCCCCAGTACTGAGCCCTGGGGAACACCACTGGTGACCGCCCACCTGCTGCATGTAACTCCATCCACCACCACTCTCTGGGCCTGGCCATACAACTCTTTTTTACCCAGTGAGCAGTGCACCCATCCGAGCATCGAGCAGACAGCTTCTCCAGAAGAATGCTGTGGGAAACACTGTCAGAAGCTTTGCTGAAGTCCAGGTAGACAACATCCACGGCCTTTCCCGTATCCACTAAGTGGGACACTTTGTCACAGAAAGAGATCGAGTTAGACAAGCAGGCCCTGCCTGTAACAAACCCGTGCTGGCTGAGCCCGATCCTGTACATGCCTTACTATGACACTTGAGATAATCTGCTGCATGACCTTCCTTGGCACCAAGGTCAGGCTTAGAGGGCTGTGGTTGCCTGAATACTCCTTATGGCCCTTCCTACAGGTGTGCCATTGCCGCATTTGTTTGAGTGGCTCCCATCCATCCCTGTAAGGCTTGTGCAGGTCTAAGTGGTGTAGCAGATTGTTGACCATTTCCCCTTGGATTATTATTAGGGTTTCCTTCTGCACCTTATCTCTGTCTTCCAGCCCTGGAGTCTGGGTACTTGGAGAACAGCTGATCTTGTTATTAACAAGATCTACCTCAGTCTTTTCCTCACCCTTGGCTGATATGTTTCCCCCCACACGCATTAATGGAAGGAGATCCTTCTTAGCCCTCGTTTTATTGCTTCTATATTTATACAAACGTTTTTATTGTCTTTCATGTCAGTAGCCAGGTTAAGTTCTAGTTGGGATTTGCCCTTCTAATTTTCTTCCTGGCTACCTTCATTACATTCTTGTAGTCCTTCTGAATTGCCTGCCCCTTCTTCCAAAGATCATAGACTGCCTTTTTTTCCTGAGTTGCAGCCAAGACACTGTTCAGCCAGGATGGTCTTTTTCACCAACATCTTGTCTTTTGGCAAAAGCCTGCTCCTTTGCCTTTAGGATTTCCCTCCTGAAGAATATCCACCCTTCCTGGACATCTTTGACCTTCAGTACTGTCTCCCAAGGGACTCTGTCAATCAGTGTCTGTCCTCTTCAACTCAAAGGTACTGTATCAGTTGTATTGATACCCTACCCTACCCTACCCTCCCCTCCCCTCCATCTCAGAGTCAAAAATTCATTTCATGAGTGCTGTGTCCAAGATAGCCTCCTACCATCACATCACCCACCAGTCTGTAACTGTTCACAAAACCAGGTCCAGTGCGGCATATTCCTTGGCTGGCTCCCTCACCAGCTGTGCCAGGACATTATCTTCCACACATTCCAGCTTAGGAACCTCTAAGCTGTTTTGTCACTATTGTGCTGCATTTCCAGCAGACATCCATTAATTTGAAGTTCCCCATAAGAACAAGGGTCAGTGGTTGGGAGACTAGTCCCAGCTGCTTACAGAATATTTCATCTGCTTCTTAATTGTGGCTGGGTGGTCTATAACAGACTCTCACCAGGATATCTGCTGTGTTGGCCTTCCTCCTGATTTTTACCCGTAAACACTGAACCTTATTGTGACCATCATTAAGCTCAAGATAATCAAAACACTTCCTAACTTGCAGGGCCACCCAAAAGCCTCTCCTTCCTTGTCTATCCCTTCTGAAGTGTTTATAGCCATCCATTGCAGCATTCCGTTGTGCAAGTTGATTTTAAGGTAATCTGTAGGACTTGTTGCCTTTTTTTCTCTATTGACCCTCAAGGCATCTGAGAACTAGACTAATTACTGGTTGCTAGTAGCACTTGAGGTGGTATTGCAAGAACTTGAGAGATGTCAGAAGCAGCAGTATTCACCCTTACGGATGAGGGTAGAAGTCTGACTAGGCAGCTTCTTTATATTTAGCAAATCCCTTTGTCTGGTCTTGTAGAAAATCTGTTACGCATTTATTTTTGTGTCAGTTGATAAGCTCTGTGTGGTACAAAAGGAGATCAAAAAAGACAGGCATGAATAAAATCAGACATGCTAGGAGGTGAGAGAGGGAAGTGAAATAACTTTCCTTTTCATCTTTCACTTGTCCTTAAGTTGTCACTGGATAAGTATCTGATACGATTGGATTTGTCTTCAGCAGCAGAAGAGAACACAAACTAGAAAGTGTTTGTGGACCAAAGAAGGGTGCGAATCTGGGTGCTGATTTTGCACATACTGTGAGAGTTAAAAGGTAATGTTTAAAAATAATTAGCAGCGTCACAAACATTTTTCCTAAAAAAGCATTTTTCAACATTAACCTAAGGCACAGTAAAAAGCTAATACATGGGATGAATAGGTATGAAATCAAGAGATTGTCTTCTGAAATTTTTGTAATAACTTTAGTATCACTAAATTTCTACTACTGCATGGTTAGGTCTACTTCTGAACTTCTTACTCAGGTGACACATTCCATGGTCATAGAGATTTGGCTGTCCTTCAAAGGTTTAAACACTTTCTTGTATTTTCATGTTTGGGGGTTTTTTTTACAGAGATGTGAAAGATAGTTCTTTTAAGTGTGCAGTTTTTTAAACTTTCCCTCTGTCTTCCAGTTTGTCTTCTTAGTCTGATTTTGTTGAGAAGAGCTTAAATGAAATGGTTGAAAAGGATGCCCACATCAGCAGGTGCTTGGACCTAAATTAGTAGAATTAGACCAAGGCCTTTCATTTAACTTGGCTTTAAGCATTCTTCTGAAATACTGTTTTTCCTTTAGACTGTTTGCAACAGCTCTTGGTCCATCTGGTAGCATAACCAGAGAGTTTATGCTGGGACCACTGCTGTACACATATGTTGCAGAACTCAGTCTGCAGGGGCTGTTCAGTTACTAAAGACATTCTCAAGCAGAATTTCTTAGGCCTCTTGCTAAGTGCATGCTAAACACAGGGTGTGAACTCACTGTTGCTGTGCCAACTTACATTAGATGGAATCTGTGCCATGAGGGTAATTTCCATGTAACTTGCAATGGCATATAGAAGTACATGAGAGAGGATGAGTAATTTATATCTGAATACACAATATTAGACCAAGAACCAAATCACAGTTAACTTATTCTTGAAGTCACAGGAAAATTCACATTGTGGTGCACAGTGAATATATTAATTCATTTAAAATCTGTCAACACTAAGTTTCTTTGGGATTGCTAATGAGGAAGTTAAAATACTTTTGGCAGTGTGAAAAATCCTGTATTTTTATCTTGTAAGACACATGTTCTAGACCCTTGTTTCTAATTAATCCAGTGAGTTTGTCCACCTCAGTGAAGTCAGTGAAGAAAAGGTTTGTTGTCTAAAGGCCAGCGGGATCTGCCTTTATTCTGTAACTTGAGATGTTTCTTTGGTTTCCAGCATGTGATAGATGGTGCATGAGAAATGTACACAGTCAAATTATTTCTGTACAAATATTGAAGGAGGAAATTCTGCCCCTCTACTCTGCTCTGGTGAGATCCCACCAGAGTGGAGTACTGCATCCAGATCTGAGGTCCTTGGTACAAGAAAGGCGTTTCTTGGCAATTTTTATTGGAACAGCCTGTTGGCAGCAAGTCCAGAGGAGGCCATCAAGATGACCAGAGAGATGGAACACCTCTCCTGTGAGGGAGGGTTGAGAGAATTGGGTTTGTTCAGCCTGGAAAAGAGAAGGCTTTGGGATGACCTAATGAAGGCCTCCCAGTACCTGCAAGAAAGATGGAGAGGGACTTTTCACAAGAGCATGGGGAATGCAAGAGCACGAGACAATGGGAAATGGATTCAAACTAAAAGAGAGTAGGTTTAGATTAAATATTGGAAGGAAGTTCTTTGCTGTGAGAGTGGAACAGGTTGCCCAGAGAAGTTGTGGATGCCCCATCCTTGGAGGTGTTGAGGCCAGGCTGGATGGAGCCCTGAGCACCTGGTCTAGCGAGAGGTGTCCCTGCCCATGGCAGAGGGATTGGGAAGAAGTGATCCCTAAGGTCCCTTCCTACCCAAACCATTCTATGATTATATAATCTTACATTCTTCTGTGATTCTATAATCTTATATTCTTCTGTGATTCTGTAATCTTACCTTCTGTAGTACTTCTGTTATTTTTATTACAAATCATGTACAATATCTATAACAGGAACAAAGATACAGTTGCATTGCAAGTTATAAAATGCAAGTATTTCCTAAACATTCATTAAACAATTTTACAAACAGAACTGTAAACAGTAAACAGACATTGCCTTATTTGAAGTGAAGCTGTGTGGCAACTCTTTTCACAGCACCCAGAAAATTATAACAAAAACTAGCAAGCATATTAGCCAGGGAGATTCTAAGTGGGCAGAAAACAAACTGCTTCTGGATAGGAATTAATTTGTGACACACAAACTATTCTGCAAGATATCAAGAGACGCTCCGTGGACAGGACCTTGATTTTGTGTCTAGCTGAGTCACCACAGTTCCAAGTGCATCCGGACATCTTTGTAAGACATCTAAAAAGAGATGAGATGAGTCCCTGCAGGATCTAGCCATCCTTTAAACTTTTCCCATCAAGGAATGGAAGGTAAAATAGTAAACTTGATTCTGCCACTTTCTGCAAAGATCATTTATCTAGCACTATGTCAGCTCTGAAGAGGAAAAAAAAAGGGAAGGAGTCAAGGGAAGGACTAATGCTGAACTATTTGCACTAAGGGTGCGCTGAAGAACTCGGAGGTCCATTAAGAAGCAAAGTACTCTTGCTATTAGTGTCCCAACCATCAGCTTAAGAGGTCTGATGTCATAGCCACAGGATCAGTGCAGCAAATTCAAATCCCAGTGCTCCCTCACTGCCCTGCTCACCAGGGAAGTTTTTTTGTCAGAAATGTTCTTTAGTATTCAGACACGGTATGTGTCATTTGGAGGTACAGCAGGGCATGGATGACAGTGCTGCTTGGAAGTAGGGGAGAATGAACAGGATTAAATGTTAGACACTTGGCACTGTTACAGGGTGTTCTCTCTGACTTTCCTGCCTTTTCTATTTCCTGCCAGAACCTGGATTTATAACTGCCTGTGGTTTCTCCATTACACCTGGCGCTAGCCTCCTTAAGCAGGTTTTCAAATTGTGGATCGATGCACGTGAGAAATGACCTAAAGGATATGGCAATAGGGCTGAGATAAGTATTAGTCTGGGAACCACAAATCAAATTATCAGGCAGGAAATGCCAACTTCTAGAATATGTGAAACACGGAGCAGCATAAGATACTGGGGGAAGAAAACGGAAAGAGTTACTTAGCCTCAATTTCTTTTCTATTACACTATTTTTGGAATTGTATTTTGAAGTATTTAAGCTAGACTTTAGTCACATAGGTGATTACCTATTGAAAACTAGGTTACCACCAGCTGTAGAAGTTTTTAAATTACAGTTTTGGACAGATAAGTACTGTTGGTCTCACCTGATATGGTACTCAGCATTAGGGACTGTGCAGTCTTACTAAGTTTTCAGTCTTTCAGTGTTCCAGCAGCTGATTCAGATTAAAAAGAGGCATTAGTTTTCTCTGTAGAACTTCGGTTTGTTTTGTAGTTCATTGCTTCCATTGATTCTGTTTGAAATGCAAATAATGACAGAAACATAGGCCAGCAGCTGCAGCTGTGAGACACTCACTCCAAATGTAAATGTGGCACACACTGGGACTAGCCCCCTGTCCTTGTGGCCTGAAGGGGTTTTGTCAGGAATAAAGCAAGCAAGTGCTCCCAGGAGCTCAGGAAGTGAGCTCGAAGGCACACTTGAAGGAAACCAAAAGTATAATTTTGACCTTTGTTACTAAAAATAAAGATTGCAAAGCTGCTCAAAGGTTTTAGGTATACATTTTTTAATTGAAAATGCCCTTTCAATAGAATTCACATTTTGCCAAAATGTCTTATTTTTCTTTATGTGCAGGATTTTCCGATACAAGCAAACATGTAAAATCTTACCTCCTTTTTGCTGCCCCCACAATTTCCAAATTGAAATGGTGTAAAAAATTAATTCCATTTAAAAGCTTTTACCAGAAAAGCATTGTTTTCCATCTAATGTAAGACTGGCTTTATCAGGGACATTTTCACTAAGGTCTCCTTTCCCTTAGTGTATTCCAGAGTAAATACACTCCAGAAATGTAAAAGGTAAAATGGGGAAGGTCTCCACAGCTGAGGCATGAGCACTTATCCTGGCAATAAGCAGTAGTGACAGCTGTGGCTTCATGTGCTGCTACTGCCCATGTCCACTCCTCTGGGGGCCTCGCAGACAGAGAATGTCCCAGACGTGTCCTTTGCCTCAACACACCTAATACATGCTGGGCTCATGGGCAGCACAAGCTGCTTCTGTGTTACTTGTTTATATTGCCTGTTTGTGTCAGTTCACTTACTTCTTGTGTGAGCTCTTGCCCCTGAAAATTACAATTTGGACAGAAAGGAGACAAGGATCAAGAAGAGAAAGGAATGAGCAAAGAAATGAGGGCAGTTTTGTAATTAATCAGCACAAACATATTCAATATTTCGTGATGCTGGTGGTGCAAAGGAAATAAAATTGCATGGTGTAAAGTGGGGCAGGACACCTCATCCTCATTGTAAGGTCAGAGAGCCAAACCTTCCCAGCAGATCCGGTTTCTTGCTGCTTTCCTATTTCCTTCCAAGTCACCAGGAGCTGCATGTATCCAGCAGTGGATTTGGCCATGTGAAGACAGATCCTTGGAAGCCTTCAGACTCTACCTCAGTGGTGCAATTTGTCTGACTGGTGATCACATCTTGGGTTTACAAACAGGAAAGATGCAAACACTGGAATTAAATTGTTCAGAGCCAGAATTAAGATCTTTTGTGATTCAGAAGGGTTTAAATTTACTGCCATACAAAGTGTGGAGATGTACTGCAATCCATAATTTAAATTTAAATGAATCTATTGTTCAATCTGATGGTGAGGTAAGAAATTAATATTTTTCTTGGAGATTAAAATAACAGAAAGAAGGGCACTATAGAAATTGTAAGTATGCATATGGATGAAGAATGGCATATACAGTAAGTCTGAAAATAGTGGGGTGGTAAGTACCCAGATATTTGGAATGGATAGAAAAAATGTGGGTATATCAATGCTGGCATAGATCAACATTTAGAGAAAGGAGAGTGATGCACTATCTCATAGGTATGTTAATACATAGGAACGTTAATACATGGAAGTCAAATGAGGGAAAAGAGAACTGTATCAGTGTAATTAGAACTTAAGGTCAGACCTACTAATTGATTTTATGCTCATGAATATATCCTTCTCACACGCTTAGTGTGCACATGCAATTCATGTGGTTTGAAAACTGACGTATGCTCTGAAAATATAAATCAGGTCTTGATATTTTAAGAACTCTCATCTGACTCAGTTGAATATTGTAAGGTGTTTCTGAGAGTTTCTTGTATTAAATGAAATACTGCAATGCCAGTTGAATTCTCAGTATCCCTAAGTATATGAAAGCAATTAATAGAATTCAAATGAGAGTTGCATGTGATGTTTTATAAATATTTTGAAATAAGAGCAGCAAATATGCTGCATCTTGATGATATAAAATATAAGTCCCCATGCTTTCACCTCAGTGAACAGCAGGGATTTGTTTACAATTGCAGATCAAGATCTAATACCCACAAACAGCAAATAGATTAAATCTATAAACAATGAGAGCTATGCCGAAGAACACGTGGTTTTGTTTTATAACAACCAGTCTGAGGACAGTTTTCAAATAAGCATGCCAATTTTCTGGAGATTCTTTCATATTATTTTTTCATTCTTTGGCGTATAAAAGAGGAACCTTTCCCTCAATTGTAAATATCATTATGAGGGTTTTATTGATGAAAAAATCAAATATTATTGATATGTCAGGGTCTAATACTCATACCAGACAATACCTTTGCTTAGAATTTGATTGGACTCTACCCCATGCTTCATTGCCATCTAAATTAAAAACAAAAGCATGGGCACTCTCTGACATTATTTGAAGAAAACAGGCCAAAGAAGACCTGTTGGAAATCCAGCAATCTTGCTGAGACCCTCAAAGTGTGAATTAAGAGATGCTAGGGAGGGGCTCAGAGACATTGTTTTGGAATCTAAATCTGATTTATTCCTACCCTGTTAGTGATTTCCTAAAGCACTGGAAAGCATGGGTCTGACCCACCACGTTTTTCCTGGAAGTGATGGGGCAGTAAATTCACCTCAGCAAATCTGTCTCTGTCACAGAGGATGGGTCCCAAAACTGGGATGCAACCTCCCCGTGGATTCCCAATGTGAACTATCCTGAGACAGTACCAAGGCCCTCTCTTGTCTGGGTGGTACCTGCTCCTGTCAAGGGTGATCTTGATGTGTTTGTAAAATCCGCATGCCTTGCAGATGAGTAAATAGGTCTTCTTCTGGTTCTCTCCTTTAACTGGTGTTTACAAGCAGCTTTAGGATAAGCACTGAATGTTTCCAGCATTGCAGTCCTAGTGAAAGGATAAACATACATATATTTTCATTTTATCTTTCTTAGCTATGTGCAGAGAATATATAAACCTCTTTATGGAAATATACAATCTCTTACCCCCTGCCTACCAGCAGTCACATTCAATTTTAACGTTAACATTCATAAAAAATGAATGAAAATTTGCCCAATAACCTATTAAAAATTGAGTAGCAGCATATGGGATTTAGCCACACGGCTAGGCTTGTGTGGGGAAAGCCACTGTAATCAACAGCTCTTTTTATAATCACCAGGGATTTATTTTTCCCAGGTGTTTAAAAATCAGCTATTTCAGTGCCAGTTCTTTTGCAAATGAGTAAGGTACAGGTTGTCTGGGTTGGGTGAGGTTTTCATCAGCCTAGGTAGGACTGCATAGTAGTGAGGGGAGTGGGACATGGAGTGGGATATGGCACACTGTGAGCTAGAAGTTGAATGACAGTAATTTAACATACCAGCTGGAAAAAAACCCAAAACCTGAATAAAAACCTGTGCACTGACTATACTTTGAAGAAGAGTTCTCCAGAAATGACCCTTAGGTTGAGAAATGCAGGCAATATGGAATACTCAGAGAACACAGTGAAATCTCACCCTTTGAGCAAAGGCCATGTTTCCTTGCTCCCTGCCACCTGTGCAGATCTAGTGCACGCTCTTCACTGTAAGACAGATATGGCTTGAGGCACATTCATTCTGAATTTGTACAGTGCTTGACTGCCCTATTGCTACTTTTAGACTTGACTTCCTTCATTTACTGTGTACATGTCTGTTCTTGGACAGCACACAATGCTACACCATCATATCTGAATCAGGAAGATGTTTTTCTCTTGCTTTTTCTAGAGGTCTCCTTCAAAGTATGTTGAAATGGACCTCCTTTTGTGTGTGCCTCTTACAACTTCTAAATATCCTCATGGGGTCTTGCCAAATATTACAAAATTCCCACTTAAGACTCTGCAGAATTTTTGAGGGGAAAGCCTGCAGGAATTTTTGAGACTTAGATAAATCAAAATGTAGATGTTGTTTATTGATAGATAATTTATACTTAAATTTTTTCTGCAAAACTACCCTTTATTTACTTAAGTTACCACATTCCCTCATTCTCAACTGTGTGAGAGTGGAGGGTTTTTTCCATGTTATCTGGATTTTCTCCTTTAAGAGATTCCCAAGACCTGTTCTTTTTTCTGGCTCTTGTGTTCCCCAATTTTTTTATCAGGGGAAACACAACATTAAGATAACTTCAACAGTATGACCCTTGGGGATACAGGTAAGAACCTCCAGACTTCAGGACTCCAGGAGCACATTTCCAGATGCAGTCTGTGCACAGAGGCAAAGGCAAAGCCTGACGCTTGCTGGGTAGAGGGGCCAAAAACTGTTCTAAATCCTCTGATTTGAATAGAACCTTTTTATCTTGAGTATCCACTCTGTATTGATCAAGAGCTACCACTTAAATAAATTGTCAATGTCCTTATGAAATCCCTAGATGGGATATGGATATGAGACATCTTTTAAAACACATTAAATGAAAGAACTGTATTTTAATTGCAGTCTTCATTGCTGTATGCCTGTATCAGCACATCAGCTCTATTAAAAATACTCTACCAACACATTTATGGATTTCAGTTTTGACACTTAGAAATGTGTCATCTTGGCAATCCTTTGCTGGAGGTTACTTGGTATCAATTGCCAGATGTAATTAGAAAGATGAAATTTATTTAAAAGGTTGGTGGTCACCACTCTGTGCTTTTACCCTAAAGCATCCCAACAGGATGCAAGCCAAAGGAATTAATTGTAATACAGAACCTAGCATGAACAAGTTTCTTTTTTAAGTTTTCTAGGTTTCAGATACAGAAACAGGAGTTGCCAGGGGTAATTTTTTTTCACAGCATGATGTGTCATCTGTATGATGAAACCAGCTTTAATTATTCAGTTGGTGCCTGCAAACGGTTGCTTAGTGATTGTGTCCTTTCTGTTCAAATCTGCAGTAAAACTCATTTGTGTGCTAGGTCACTAGCTGTTTTAAGTCAGCATGACCCTGCTGATTTAATTGGCATACACTAAGAAAACCTAGTTAAAACACCTTTGTTAATTTAATACTTATCTTCTATAATACTTCGAGACAAGACAATGCTGACTGATAAAAGAGACATTTCATATGTTTTTCGCAGAGATGTCTCTTTTACAGATGTCTTTATTTCCACTGATGGCTCTCCTGAAGAGTACTTAAAATTAGCCCTGCAGCAATTTTACTTTTGGAAAGGACTAGGTGAAGCTGATCATATAATCATTTGGTAACTCAAGAAGACAAGCCTATTTGAATTTTGCCCTGGAAAGCATCGCAATATATTAATTCCTAACTAAACATGTTTGTATTTAAACCCATGATTCTTTAAAAAAACCCCACTTTTTCCACAAAGCTCTATCGTTCACTTAAAAGTATTAAAACTGAAAATAAAAACACATGTTCTTCTCAGTGGGAGAGAAAGTGTCAGGAGAACAGATCCATAGCAGCTTACAGATTAGTCTCTCAAGAACAGCCTGGTCTGTGCATGTGTTGTGGAAGGAGCTTTCTAGATACAGGACACCAGGTGATCACCTACAGTTGATCTGAGAAGCAAACACTGCCACAAATGCTATTAGTAGTGTGTAATGAGATTAACTCCCCATAGTATTTGCAGTATCCTTGAGGTTTTTTTCACTGAAGCAGCACAGGGCTGATAGCACCCCATAGACAATGAAAGAGTTTAATCTTTCATTGTTGTATGCACATAACTCTCCTCAGCATTAATAGGAGTTAAGCACACACAAAAAAAGGAAGAATGAAGCTTAGAAGTTTAAGCAATCAGAGTGTGCTAGAGGTTTCCAAGAGTTTCACAAAGGACCAGGCCAAAATTGTATGACTATTCCTACTGGGTGATGTTAAGTATTTTCAGAGATTTGTATTTTTGAGGCATCAAGGGTGCTTAGGGATTCCAAAATAACAAGGAAGATATAGTAAAAGGTAAGAAGACTTAGCTGCAAGAGACAGAACCTAAGGCAGAGCTCATATTTAATTAAATGTTTTGCTTTCTGTGACAGGGTGAGATTTTGCTTGCTTTCATTTTAAAGTAACTAGTTTTGATATGTGCTGAGCATTGTGGTGGGCTTTCTAGGAGTTTGGTGGATCTTTATCCAGTTAGAGAGGACACAGTTCTCCACAGTAGTTCTGGCATATAAAGGAGTAAACTGTTGCACCAAGTGTGGCTTCTGTTTCCTCCTTTAAAAGCTGTGGCTGCTTAAGCAAAAAGGATCCTCCCATTACAGGTCTGCAAGAGCAGTCATCTCCTCCTCAGCTCAGAGGCTGCCTGAACTATTTCTGGGGGCACCTGCTTCTTCCTAAGAAGAAGATTTAACAAGTTAAACACTTGAAGATTAAAATAGGTGTTTCCAGATCTGTTCCTCACTCATCCTTCTGTACAGAAGCTGGTGTAGGGAGAGGATACAGGGCCAGTAAAGAAATAATATCATCCAAGCTGATACTTGACTGGCCTCTGGAATCTGTCCCCTTTGTCATTTAGAGGGCCAGTTTTTGCTGTCACACTTGCTGGTTCATTGATTTCTGGTTTCCACGTCCTCTGACTTCTGTTGGTGGGTTTTTTTTTTTTCTATCAGTGGATATGAGCTATCACTATTTGTTGTTCATGCATTGCTTTTTGTTATTACAGTTTCAACCACTGATAGGGTGAAATTTTAGAGGTATTAAAAGGTAATATGTATTATTTAGGTATTAAGACATTCCCTGTGCAAGATAATGTTTGAATATGGGTTTGTATTTCCTGAAGACATGTGCTGGCTTTTCCCCCTCTCCATGTTTTTGATAATCTAATTAGAGGATAGTACTGTCTTTTTCTGCCTTATAATATAGTTCAATTGGTTGTACTTAAGCACATCATCCGAAAATTAAAGGCCAGAGACTGGAGGGACTACTTTATGGCTTGTTTTAGTTCCAGAAATGAAACCCAAAAGAATGTTCCCTTTGTGCTGAAACAGGTGTGCCTTCTCATTTTCTTCTCTGTAAAACCTAGACTTAATTAATAGTACTTGCCTGTATTGTACACAGAGGCAATTGATTTCATATTACATTTTCAATTTGTATAAAACCATCACAGTGGAGAATTGCACACAGCCAGTAAAGAATCAGAGAAGGAAGGTGTTTTGAGGCTTTTAAGAGAGTCTCTCTCTTGTCTCTGCCTTGGGGTGGAACAGTTGCTCTGCTCTTTCAGGCCAGGAAAGCGGTTGCTGCTATAAAGGGACAGTGAAATTAATCCAGAAATTGATTAGCAACACTGTTTATGTGTAAAGCAGAATAAAAGCTTTGGGCAAGTTTTGCTATGGAGCTGGGGAGCCAGGTGGTTGCCGGGGGAAAAGCTTATACCTGATTCTCATTAAAGACTTACAAACAGAGCATCTTGTTATATTTCGTAGTGGTTGCAGAGGCTCAGGGATATTCCACAGCTGGTGAATTAGTTGATAGTAATACTACATTCAACAGAATGCTGGTTTTCTAAAATGCACGAAAGTAAACCCAAGTATTAAAAAATGCAACTTTTCCGCTGTAATACAGCTATGATGATTGTGTGATTTGTTCAGGGAATAGCAATAAAGCTGTGATGTTACTTGAGAAAGAAGAACTTCACAGCTCTTCAAAGAGCACCACTAGGTAAATTACGTTTAAGGAGATATTTTGACAAACAGCGTAGGGGTTTTCTGGTACATAATAAACATTACAGTCCAGGTATCAAGGGTGGTTATTAACTGTGGGGTTTTTTTCCCAAGAAAATTTACTGATTGCCAGACTGTAGGAAGATTCAGCCATAAGTAATTTTAAAATACTGCAAAGTAAAGTGTCTAATCTGCAGTGCAAGGCTGCTGCAACAGCCTTAGTGCTTGCAAACAGATCTGTCATTCATTATTCGTGGGCTGCCAAGGTGAGGAAATCCTCTCGGATTTGAACTAGGAGGAAGAATGAAAATTATACCTAAACTGAGAAATTTTAATAAATACATGGCAAAGAAAATGTGCTCTAGGGGAAGAATAGATTCCCTGTGTGTGAAGCCATTATAGGTTGTATCGACTTGTCAGATTTTCAACAGGAATGGCAGGTGAACTTAAAATTTAATTGCATATAAGGTAATGACACCAAGACCAGAAATATCCTCCATAGGATTTTAATTGGAGCTTTGGGTTTGGCTTCAGCTGCCATAGTGATGAAAACCCATTAGTAAGAAGCCTGCAGCAATTTAGAAACATTAACAGAAACCTTCTGAAGTGATCAAAATGCAGATTCTTCTCCCTAAGGAGAAATAAAAGACTAAAAATGTATTCAGGTAGAGATGTCTGGGAAGAAGAAAGGCAAACTTCTGAAATTATTTTTTTCTGAAATATTTATGTCAGTATTTATCCCTTTGCTACACGTTTTAAATTTACATAATCTTTTCCCTGATGCTGCTGTGCTCCATTTTCCTTATGAAAGTGGGAGTCGCGGTGAAGTGCAGGGAAGCATCTGCAGAGTGTGCTGCAGAGAAAAGGAAAAAACTTCCCTTCCCTGGCAGTCAGGATGGTGTAGGCTGAACAGCACAGCCAGGCACTGCAGCACAGGGAGGTAAAGTGAAAGGATGTAAAAAAGAGGTTTTAGCCTTGGCAACATTTGAAAGGAAATAAAATAAATTTACCTGAGGTTGCCAGGTATTCTTTTAACTTATAGGAAGGCTCTTGGCTACTTGGTTAAATATCACTGAGGAGAACCATAATTGCCGATGTTTCCTATCTTGTTTTCAACAGCAGGTCTTTATAATCCATGAACCTTTTCCATTCCTCATTGACCTCAGTGGCAATATTCCTGTGGAGTACACTTGGATTTGAGGTAGATGCTAAGCTAATTAATGGAGATTGGCATAATCATACTTTGTCTTAAGAAGTAATTAAAATAAACCAGACAGTTTGGTTGGTTGGGTTTGGTTTTTTCCCATTAAAAGCAGCCCTTGGAAAAAGTGCCAAGGATGTTTAGTGCAGAAATCTGCTTAGCATCTTTAATAGCCCAGTAAACAGTTTTGTCTGTAATGTGAATATACCAGTCACTTGGTATAACAAAAGAACACTTAAGCTTCTAACCAGTCCTGTGAATTATGAAATATGATGTGTTTGATAAACAGTGAAGTATGAGATAGGGGTATTGAGAAAGAAGTAGCATTTTTCCCAAATAAGATTTTATTTAGCTATTTGACAGTTGGGATGTGAGAGATTCCTTTTCTGAATAACTGACCAAAGTTAAAATATCACATTGCAGGAACTATTTTGAATAAATTATACTGGGAAGTTGTCTGCTCTACTCAGGATTATTTTAATTCCTGGGTCCGAGATGTTTTCCAGAGCTAAAAGAAGAAATTTTCCTTCTTTCTAGACAGAGAAGGTTGTGGAAGACTTCTGATGTGGCACAGATCTCCTTCTCTCCCTGATAAGTAATGCAGTAGCTGCACTCCCAAATGCAGTTTCAGTTGAGGACTTTCATTGACCTTCAGGACTCATGAGTCAGCTCTGCATTACTGCAGTCCTCCATTGTGGTGTGTGCTGGCTGCCAGTTTCTATGCAGTACCAGGGCACTGTGCTCTGCTGCTGAAAAATAAATCTCCAGGTCTACAGATCAGTTCTGCAGTGCATCCTAGAGCAATCGTTGCCATTTTCTATGTAAAATTTAAGGATAGGAGAGAGATTATTGAGAGACAATGAAAAAGCCTAAAAAAACAGGGCTGACCATGGTATACTGCCGTCAATTTACTATCTTGCTCTTAAGAGCTTCTTAAGATTATTACTTCTGTAATCTTGACGTGTAACTCAAGAAAAATGCTTACAGAGAATCTCACATTCACCTACCTTCCTGCCTCAATTTTGTGACATGGAGAGTCTGTGAGAGGAAAAGATGAAATTGTTTGGCTTTTGCCCAGATAGTCCCAGACAAATTTCTCCTAAAGTTCACTGGATGTTGGTTTCTGTTTTCTGTTGCCATTTGAAGCTGGAGTTTCAAGGACTGCATTGATAACGTTGTTAGTAAATAATATTGATATCTTAACACTCAGGAAAGTACTTTATGGAAGAGTTTCAGCTCTGGGAAGTAGCTAATGGGGTTCATTAAAAAAAATCCATTATGCATGGCTTAGCTTTTTAAGTATTCAGTATTTTCTAAAACATAACATAGTGATATACTTGTAGAAGCTAGCTCCAGCGCTCTAGTTGACTTCTAAAGGTTCATGTTCATGTTTCCATATGACCTTGGAAATTGTTTCCCGGTATGTATTTTATGAGATTAAAATTCTGTCACACTTATCAGATCTGTTCTAAAGATAAAATAAATTGTGAGAGTAGTTGTTTAGAGATCACAGTGTCTATAGAGTTTTAATATACAAAACCGATATGTGGAAGTACTCTACAACAAGATTAAAATATATACACTTCAGGAAGCCACTCTGAAACTGAATATACTGGAGGAAGATCTTAAATTTTAATTATCTGGAGCATTAATAAGTGCAATATATTGCCTTGAAAATAGTGGAAAATGATATATAATTCATATAAAAAGGATCAAAGGGCAAACCAATTGATGAATGCAGCAGTCCTCTAGCATCTCTGAAACTGCTTGCTTCAAGGTTGGAGGAGTGATTCGTGAGGGAGATGGTGGCTTCAGGTAAATGAATTGTTGGTGCAAGCCCATGTTGGGCACTTGGGTTGGAAGGAGGTGTTGTCTTCTCAGGCTGCACTGACTACAGCCATGATGTTGGTTAAGGCAGTTCTCATGACTAGGAACATTGCATAGCCCTCTAATAAACACCCATCACTCTTCCCTCTCTTTCTGCCCTGATATTAAACTGCTCTGTTCTCTAAACACTCCTTGTTTTCCCCTTCCTATAACCACAGGAGATAATTTCTTGGTGTAGGGTCATAAAGCTTCACTCTCCTTCTGGAAAGCAGAATTCCAGCTATTCCTGTTCAGATTTATGTCCTGTGCTTGCCATCCTCTGGCTGAAATCACAGTGCTGATAAATAGTGGTGCACAAGGCTTCTGGGATTTAAGCCTTACCTGTCATGTGAATTGTAAATGACACAGGTCAATGCAAGAACAGAAATGGCAGGGTTCAGAGACAGCCATGCAAGGCTGTGGCATCATGTGAGAAAGCAAAGACTCTTGCCAGGGCTCTGTTGTCTCAACAGCTGGCTAGGATATTGTGTAGTTTCCCCAGAAAGATGAAATCTTATGTATTGGGAATAATTGGTTGTCATAGGATGGATCAGGAATGTTTGATTTCCTAATCCAAGAAGTAAGTACTCCAATAATCAAAGTTATTCACTTCACAAAGAGGCTGGTCTTTTTTCCTGCTGGTAGTGAATTTTAGTGCTCCACAGCAATTACTTGTAGCTGAACTCATTGAACGAATTGATGCTGTTGACGGACTATCGGCTATATTTTCTTCTTAAAAAAAGTCAAGGGTGAATCAATTTATTGGAAGCATTGGATTCCACTACTGTTGCAAGTTCAGTATATAAACAGCAAGTGTTTTTTTTTTTTTGACTGTCATTTTATTGAGGTCTTCAGAAGTATTGGTTTTAAACTTCCCTTCTGTCCAGACACTCAGTGAAATCAATAATGAAATCTCTAGGCTACTTGGTTCAGTTTTTGTAGCACATACTCTTTTTTGGGAGATAAACCTATTTTAGTAGACATTAAAATTATAATACGTAAACTTTTCTTGTTATTGTACTTTAGACTGATTTGCTTCAACTTTTCTTTTCAGGGTAGTCTTTGATTTTT
The DNA here is from genome assembly GCA_013399195.1 of Dicrurus megarhynchus. NCBI lineage: Eukaryota > Metazoa > Chordata > Aves > Passeriformes > Dicruridae > Dicrurus > Dicrurus megarhynchus. Next base: position 33,531 of record VXAD01011623.1, on the reverse strand, counting down.
AATGCTTTAGCAGTCCTTCATAGAGTCCTGAAATTGTAAAGTATCAAGAATTATGTGAGAAATACCATTTTCTGAAGGTGAGAAGGAAGAGTTGAGAGTACTAATTTGTCTGACAGTAACAGATGGGAGTGAAAGGCCAGCAGTTTGCTTCTACTTGATCGATGGCTGTATTTTGACAGCAAATTAGATGTCACACAAAGTTGGCAAACATGCAAAAAATCAATATTAGTGTGAAAAGATGATACAATTAGTCTTTTAATCAACAGGGTGTGAAAAAGGTGATGTAATGTCTTGAATTAACTTCAGGATATTTCAGGGGGAATGGTCGCGGAGCAGTGAGGTTCCCGCAATCAGTTGTAGTTCTTGGCAGCAGCTCCTAGCACAGCTCAGTTCATAAGTCTGCAAGTATTAGAGATTAAAGTTTGAGGCAGAAAGTACGAATCCAGCTATGAAAATTAGTGCAAACAGGTCAGTTTGCATTCTCTCACTCCTGTCTAAGAGTTCTGAGCAAGGATTGGTGAACTGGGTTCGTGTACAGTAACTGGAGGCTGAATCTTGCAGTCACTGTTCAGACTGCATAATCATCTTCTGTCTAGCCTCCCACTTTCAGGTCTCTGTTATTATCTGGAGGTATAAACCCAAATGAGATCTGACAGATAAGGACTTACCCAAGAACAAAAATGAAATTGTATGCAACTGGCTTTATTTCATTAAATAAATGTGAGCTTAAAAATGAAAAAATACAACACGCTGCAGGACATCGCCTCTCAGGACTTGTAGTTAGTAAATTGTTGAAAGTCAGATGTGGATAGGAAAAATATTTAACTATCACCAGGCTGCAGCTGAACCAAATGAAACTCAGTTCTATTCTATTCATGCAGGGAGAGAGAGAAAATAAATCAGAGATTTATGCTTTCTGGAGAGTCACAACACAGTTTAGTATTCCAGCTGATCAGATGCAAAAAATATTAACCTAACTTTGCAGAGGTAACCCATAATTCTCTATAAGAATCATGTAATATTAGATATGAATCTTAACTAACCATCATGTCCAGAGCAAGCAGGTTTAAATGATAGCAAGGAAAACAGTCACACTTTGCAGTTAGTGTCATTCTCCCAAATCTTGGTCTCTGTCAGAGGGCTCAGCAACATTAGCTCATTGTTAGATTTGTTCACAGGTGTCACACTAGCTTGGCATCCTAGCAGGATATGATTTTCACCTAGAAATATGTAAAGTATTCTGATATTTGTACGTATATAGGAGTTATTGCTGGAAAAAAATTACTATACCTTCCTTGAAGACAGCCTAAATTTAAGAAGCCATTGGACTGAATTGAGCCCTGGAGGCAGTGAATCTGTCATCTCTGGCATAAATGAAATTATGCCTGTGTTATGCACTCCCCACTGTGTCAGCTAGTTACAAGACTGAATGATCACCCTCCACAGTCCCCAGCATCACCTGCAGGGCTTTCAGACCTTTCCTGGAATGAGCTTTCTGAAGTCCTGCTCTTGTAGTCCAGTGCCTGGATATTAGATAGCCATTCCTCCATCAGGTCTGCAAATCATTTTCTTCTTACTCGCAGATACAGAACTCCAGATTTTTACAACATCAGAATTTGCTTCAGTGACTCTGTAAAATCACTACCTTGCTCAGTGCTGTACACTTACCTGTTTCTCCAGCTTGCAGTTTAGTTCAGCAGGAAGCTTAGCATGCTCAACAAAGGTAAAGAGGATGGAGTGCTCCATATCATTTATGCAAGATTTCTTCAAATACTTAATAATCTGCTGTAAAAGGGGATCTTGTTCCTTTCTCTGTGGTCTGGAAATGTTGTTGCGATGCAGTACCTCCAGGCAGACAATGGGGATAATTGGGGCTGGTCATGATTACAGTATTATTTGACAATTTATACCCATTGATCTTTGTATTGAAAACAAGGAAAAATAGATTTATTCAGTTAGTACAAGGCATAGCAACCATCAGATGACCAGTCATCCAGTCTCTAAGCACTCTGCTGATAACATAGAACAACCACGAAGAACACAGAGTTAACACATCTGGTTTTGGAGGACAAATTCGGAGTCCACACTAGAAATAGCAGATGAAACAGTGAGCAGTTTGAAGTTACTTAAAATGTATGAGTTATTAGATTACTGTTGGCTACGCAAATAGCTCTTTTTTTTTCCAAAGGAATGTATTGCTTTTAAATGTGTCATGTGCAAGGGGTATGATAACCCTCCAATAACCTTCATCAGACATGGCCAATCTGAAACAGATTGTAGTTTAGAAGATTCTTAAACATCAGTTATTGCTTCCCAGCATGGTGATTGATAAGCTCCAATACTGTCTTTCAAGAGTCTCAGCATCCTTAGAACTCTAGGGATGGATGTTTTATGGTTCATTTTAGAGGATTTCTCCCTCAATGTCCAGAAATTCCTCTGCAAGACAAGGGGCAGCTGGAGGGACCTGGGCATTGGAGTTACTGATAAGTGCAGAGCACTGAACGTTTCTAGCTGCAGAGAGGTCATTGCATATTCATGGTGTGTGGGAAGTTTCATTAGCCAGCCTTGCAAGCTGTGCCATCTGTTAATACCACCCAGCGCGGTAGCTGACATAACACAGCAGTCGTGTCTTCTGGCAGTGAAATGATACTTTGAAGTTCCTTACAATGAAAAACAAGAGATGTTTAAAGTTGCCAGAGAAATGTGTTTGAGTGCCAGATCAGGTGTCAGTTACCACCTTCAGGGAGAAGGAATACTTTCAGGGAGAGTACTCCTTTCACCCTTTCTGCCAAGAATCACCAAGGAAGGATTTGCCTGCTTCCTCTGTGTTTAGTTTGTGTGGGAATGGCATTGATAGGGAACAAGTGAATGTTGATGTCTACCTGGAGTGGCAGGAGAAGCTGGTGGGAACCCCTCTGTTGAGTAGCCTGTTACAGCATGCACACCCATGGGCTGGGTTGCACAGGCATGCCCAGGAAAAACTGTGTCAGTAGTGATGCTTGGTTAAACAAAACTGGAATGAGGACTGATTTCTTTCCCTTGCCATTCATTTGCATTTTGTGTTTGCACGAATTTAACAGTCACTGTTAAAAGTGGCCCTCATGATCGTGCTGCTTGATTGGCCTGAAAAAATTGACTGTGTAAGTTAAGAAATCTGTCCAGTCACTTTTCTAGGAAATGTGACTAACACCATCCCCATCTCAATAATCACACAATAAATGTCATTGATATTTGGACGAGTAGGATCCTATGGCCATAGAAACTGAGTTAACGAATGCGGAAACCACCCTTTAAGCAATTTTTACATGCTGTTTACTTCTCTCTGTTCTTGTTCTGAATCAAACAGCTGCCAAGACTCTTTGCTCATATCAGTTTTTAATTTGAAGCTTTAATTAATAAAATCAAAATATGAGCAGATATTTAGATTTCTATCAAACAGAAATAATATTTATATGTGGAATTCTTTAGAAGGGGCTTTGACTTGCTTTCCAGAAACTATAAGCAGGTAAAATCTATCCACCCAACCAACCACTCCTGTGCAACGTGAAAGTTTCTTCCTTTTTTCCTCTGTCAAATCACAGAAATGATCCATCACATATGTAGAGAGAGGCTGCAAAAATCCAGTTGAGTTAAAGCAACCCCAGATCTACACAAGTCTCAGATTCTCCCACTCCATCTGTAATTTAGTAACTCACAGTCTCTTGCCAGTTTATGACGAGCTGTTGCTGCTTTCTGCTCCCACACTGTGATAGTTAATTTGTCTGATAAAACTGTTCACATGTGGGACTTCCCTTCATTCCAGCTGAGGATATCAACCTAGGCAGCAAGCCTGTGTTACTCCTACAAAATCGCAAATAGTTTTTCAAAGTCTCTTTTTTTCTCAAGCGGTGACATGGGACCATGTTGCTGACATCAGCAAGTAGCTGAAAACTTCCCAGGTGTTCCAAGGGATGGGAGCCCTCGTAGTGACTCACACCCTGCCAGTGCTGGGTCCCCACCCTGTATGATAATCAGTAACATGTTTATGCCAAGGAGTTGAAGAGGGAGACAGTCACACATGCATCTCTGAGTGGGCACCATGTACATGGTGCAGACAACACGCCTGCCTCTGGAAATCAGTCTCAGGGCCCATGAACCCACAACCACTAGAGCAGGGTGTCTGGTAGGATGTAAGTAACCACCATTGGTGTTGGTCACCAGGAGTTACGACTCCTCAGGTCAAATCTTTCCCAGCTACACAGACACATGACTTGGAGTAGCTTCAGTTAAGTCCTCAGTATGTGCTTTGAGCCTGGTGAAAGCTATGCATCTTTGTCTAACTTTGCATGTGGCTAATTGCATTTCTTTTCTACCTGTGTTTAATGTGTTCATGTCTAATGATATATGAGGCTTAGTCTGGCCTGAAGCAAAGTATGTGCTCAGTGTCACCAACTATTAAGCAAGAAATTTCAGTGTCCACTAAAGGGTGGTGATTTCTTTCATTTCCTTGACGATTAGATTCAATAAACTCCACCTAATCTCTTAATTTAAGGGAACTCTGACAAACAACTAAAATACCAGAGCACAGATCATCTTCTGAAGGAGTCTGCAGTAACAGAGCCATCGGGATGTTTTATTGACTGGAGCTTTATATGTGCATTTCTGATAGGCGAGGAAGCAAAACTATAAAAATAAATTTAATTGCAAAGGGTAGTACCAGAACTGGATGTTGCAGAGGGAGAGACCTGCCCTCTTCCCTTTTTGTAATATATAATCTGTCTCCTTCTTTCAAGGAAGTATAGCAGAAAGAATATATGTTAAGAAAACTAGGTTTCTTCAAACTAAATATTATCCCTGAGTTTCTAGGCACTGTCATGCACAAGAGAATGGACTACAACCCTATCTCACATTTTGCTTGAGAGCACTATTTTTATTTTCCTTCTCCATCACTTTCTATCATTTGATTGTAAGCTCACATGCTTATAAATGTGGAGATTCCCCAGAGCAACAGCAACAGACGCAGCAGAGTGGGAGCTCAAGGCCAGGAAGGAAGGCAGGAGTGGTGCAAGCAGGTCAGTGAGGAAGAGGGCATTGCTGGGGCAGGTAGGGCAGCACAGAGCCTGCCCCAGTCAGGGACACTGTGGGAACGGCTGGCTGCCCTTCCTCTCACACAACGCTCCCAGGCATGTAGAGCTCTTTTCAGCCTGACCATTCTCAGCCTTGTTAATTTACGTCTCTTTACAGGGGAGTTTTTCTAAGTTGGCAAATAGGTCTGTGTCCCGAACTCCCTTTTAAGCCTAATTAATTATTTCAATTGATTAATATTGCGCCAAGCAGTTTGCTCAGAAGGGACAGCTCTTCTGGTTTTTTAGACTAATTACCAGTCTGGATTTCTGAATGATAACCCAATGCTAATTAATCTCACTGCAGTTCTCACAGAAAGAGACCCTGATAAGAACTTGCCAATTAACATAAGGGGGAAAAAAATCAACAGTCCTGTTTTGTTTTTCTGGCATCCGCTCCCAGTCAGATAAATATCACTATTAAATACAGAGACAGACTTAAGTATGAAAGCCAGTAGGCTGCAAGGCTGCTCCAAACTTGCCCAGAATTTACTAATTCAGGATCTAGATGTTATTTGTATGCCCTGTCACTCTTGTTGCTTGACATTGCTTGCTACAGCTTTTGTAAGCAAGAGGAGGATGAATCAGGGGCAGCATGGCAGGTGTCTAACCATCCCCACAGGGAACTTTTGCAGGGTCCCGGTGTTAATCCGTACCAGTGGAAGGCTGAAGGGAGCATTTTGGCAGTGTGGGTTCTAGTTTTCACTTGGTTTGTCAGGGCCAGATGCTCAGCTGATGATGGTTACTCCCTTACCTGCACCAGCTCTGTGAGAACAAGGTGAGTTATGGATACTCCTCCAGCCAGGGCAACCAGAGGGCTGTCACACAATGAGACATACAGCAAACTCATGGAAAATCCTGGTTTATGATGGTTGAATTTAATTTTTCTTTTTTCCTCTCTGCACTTGCAGGTCAGAAGATTCTTCACCACAGAAGTGATGTCTTAGAAACTGTAGTCCTCATCAATCCCTCAGATGAAGCAGTTAGTACTGAGGTAAGTCAGAAATACTTTGTTGGACATGTCATAAAAGCTCCATTAAGTGGACATGTTGAGAGCATTGAAGCAGATGTAGTTGAGGTGATTATGGAGCACAGTCACTGCCTGCCAGCTTGGAGACTGACAAACTCAAATACTATTTTACAAAGTCTTAGCAGACTCTGAGAGCAGGTCCTGACTGTGAGTGAACGGGTATATTTGGAATAAATACCATGAAAAATGTAACCCATCCCTTGATCTTTTCCCTGGTTTCCCAGAGTCATGACATACTGTCAAAGGCATAGGACAGAAACATCTGATCCCAGAATTCCTTTTCTCATAATGCATCAAATTCTGTTCTTCATGGAGTGGAGGCAGCTCTGAAGCTGCCTCTGCTTTTCTTCTGCTTTGCCATTGTTTGGTAGCTCTGGATGCCTATTTTATGTATGAAGAAAGTGCCTGAAGGTGCCCAGGGACAAATTTGGGTCTTCAAGAGGAATTACCAACTATGTGGTGGTGACTCTAGGTTTATCTATCTGTCGTTCAAAAAGCATGTAACATGATTAGTGAACCCTGGAGAGTGCCCACGAGAGGACTGCCAATTCCTTATGAACTCAGTAGAGTCAAAGAACTGATTATGTAGCTCAAAGACAAAATTGATCTACTTAGCTAGTGAGACTTAAGGTTTAAATAATAGGGATAATTGCATTGCTGGAAAGCACTGCCACAGTCTCATTTCTGGGAAATGAAGTGGTTCTGCTGGTGGTAACTGGTGAAAAAACCCTTTTGCTGTCAACTGCTAAATGATGATGAACACAAACAGAAGAAAGGACTCCAAACCAAATGAAATTTCTGAAGCTGTAGAAGTTGAAAAGTCACCTTAGTTAATGACAATTTATTTACTAAAATATGATGCATGAAAATCTCTTACAAGTCATTAGAGGTGCTTGGTAAGGACAAGGGGGTCACCAGGATAGCAGCTCTCTATGCATTCATTCACAGTAAAAAGCTATCAAGTGTGTGCATGTGTGGAGGGGTAGAAGAGACGAAAAACTGCCAAAAGCAGGGAAATGCTATTTCTGTTATTGTTGCTTGTCATTCCTTCGATGGATGACTACATGGAAGAACATGATCTGACACCCATTAATGATTTCTGAACCCTGGGCTTAGTCCTTTGGCTCTGAAAGATGTTTGGCTATGTTACTGTAAATTTCATCTCACCAGACTGTGGGAGGCAATCTTTGCTTTTGTTCTGCCAAACTGGTCACAGTCAGACATTACAAGATGAGATTTAACTTGGCTGGCTAAGCAAGGCTCTGAATAGACACAATTCAGAAAGAGACGATCAGAAAGAGGTGGCAGAATTAAATCAGAGGTTGGAGTAGACATTGTCTGTTCACTATGGCAAACAAAAAATTTAATTTCATATATCGGAGATTTCCAGGGTACATCTGGGGGAGACAGAGATATACCATGAAGCTCTAACTTTACCAGAAGAGGTACTGGAATCTGTTCACTCAGGAAAAAAAACAAATTACACAAAGAAACAAAACACAAACCAAAGTAAAACAACAGCAAAAAAAGAAAACCAAACCAAACCAAAAAAAGACCCAGAAAGAAATAAAATATACCTGCTAATCTGGCTGTTAATAGCCTTACCTGGTAGTAGTCCAAGTATGGTTGTGCATGGAGCTCCTGTCATGTTCTGTCAAATGCCAAATACCTCCCCTAAGAAAGAAGCCCAAAGGGAGAGAGATCATTGTTTCCCAAAAAAAACCCCAATGAACGTTGACTTCCTTTTTAGGAAGTTCCCAGCTTTAATGTTCCTGTGACTGTACCGTGAGTCTGGGAATCCACTGATCTGCTGATGTGCCCCTCTCTGTTCACACTCCATCTTAACCTCTGTTTTGACTGAGGCTGCATCTTGTTGTGCACTTCCTTCTACCAATTTTGAACTTTAAACAACAGTTAAACTGAATGGAATCATCAGCTTGCAGTATTTCTTCTGAATTTGAGTGGTCTTGAAATCAGGAGACAAATTTCTGGTAGTCCTTCAAAAAACCTTACTTGTACCCAGACACAGAATTTATGTGTCTCTTAAGGTCTTCCATGTGTACACATTATGCTCTGCAATCTGAAAATACTTACTTACTTTTTTTCTTGGCATAGTTTGCTAGCTCTGCAGAATGTACTTTGTTGTCAATTAATAAAGTAGGTTGAAGGGGAATTATATGACAGTCACATATCAGTGGTTCACAAGTCAGGAAGTAGTTTTACTGTTGGAAAACCTGTTGAGTTTACACAAAAGTTATCAGACTGACAAGCACTGCTGGCAGCAACAAAAGAAAACTTAGAAGAAGAAGGCAGTTCTGATACAGTTTTAGTAGAGTGAAAACAGAAGATTTGAGCAATGCACATCCGATAAATGTTTGCACTTATCTATATTTTTGTCTGAAATAGAAATAGATACACTCAATCCATACATGATATTTCTGAATTTTTAATTATTTAATGCAATTAGTGGCAGATCAGCATTAGTCCTACATTTAATTAAAGAAAGTTTCTGCTGCCCAGCATCAGGGTCACTTACTTAATAAAATAACAGTGAAGACATGGTAGAGTTGGGATCTTCTTTTAGGTACATACACTCCAGTGTCTGTTTTCTAGTTGTACTGAAAACATGAGTTGTTCAGCAGAGATTTAGGTTAAGCCTTCCTGGCTTAGCCTCCCAGCATTCTCAAGAGTTATTTAGAACAACTGATTGCTTAACAATCAATATAAACCTTGGGAAGAATATCTTGCCAGGAGAGCTGAGTTGATTGTGTCCTCTCCATGGAGATGGAGCTTGGATGCAATATCATGTGGAGTTGTCCCAGATGGACTCTGCTCTTTTGCTCATTTAGTTTAATATGTCGATAGCCTTGTTCTGGAATCACTATTCTGGTTTGATTTAATTCTTCCTTAAGAGAGGAATTAGTGCACTTGAAATTCATAGCTTACCATAGGCTGAATTGGTTTTTCAGTGTTCAGTAAGACTTTTGAAGTATTTGCAAAGCATTTACTTAACAGTATAGAATCTTAGACAGGTTTTGTTTAGTTTTGTTCCTAAATTTAGAATATATCTGGCTTTCTCTTAGCATGCACGTATATCTCTCCCTTGGGAGTGGTAAACAAGAATAATTAGTAGCTATAGTGAGGGTCAGATAAAGTAACAAGCATCTGCTCTTAAATAGTTTACCAAGGTTGTCCTGATACAATTCTGTAGAAGGATACCAAGAACTATACTAGGAATAAGTTTGTTGTTAAAAAAATTATTTCTTCATTCAAGTTGTGTTCTGTTTTGCTCCTTGCTGTTTTTTCCATGTCATTAATTTGTTTTATTCTTCAGACCTTCTTTCTAATTGCACCTTGCCCTTCCTTTTTTCACATTTCCCCCTTTCTCATTGTCTTTTGTAAACAACACTATAACTCCATAATGTTTTGAGAGTGCTGTTCCAGACACTGGTTTTAAATTAGGAGAGATAAGCTGTTTGTTCTCAGTGGAATATTGAAACACATGGTTACTCCCATTATTGATGTATTTCTCTTCTTCACTCTAGGTGCGCTTAATGATCACAGATGCTGCAAGGCACAAGCTCCTTGTTCTAACTGGCCAGTGCTTTGAAAACACAGGAGAACTCATTCTTCAGTCAGGGTCCTTCTCCTTCCAGAACTTCATTGAGATCTTCACAGATCAAGAGGTATGCTTAGAAAGTGTCTTCCATGTATTGTTATGTGCTGGCAGAGATTTCTAGAAGACCCAAAATGGGTTTCTGTCTTGTTAGAGTTAGCATAGGCAGCCTGATTCTGCTGCTCTTTATTCTTCATTAATAGGCTTTTTTGCAAAATATATTTATTTATTTTACTTTAGATTTCATGTAAATTGCCTAACAAAATAATTAAATATTAATTTGGTAAATTAAATTACAATTTTCAGAAAGAGAAAATCAAGGAACCCTCAACAATGGAAGGAGACAGAGCTGTGTTTAAAATACACAGGTTGTTAACCTAAGGTGCACATACAAAGCAGTCAAATTGAACTTGACACGAGGTTCTTCCTTGTGGCTAATTAGTAAGTGGCATTAATAAGACAGAGAGTGGCTGTTAGAATAGCTGTATTTTTTTGCACCATCTACCTGCTTAACTTTTTTATAGTAGTGTTTAAAATATGGCCAGTGAATCTGTAAAACTTGTGATTTTTACACCAAAATACCAAAAAGATAAGCATGAAGTATACCAGTATTTAATGCCAATTGTTTCATGACTTGTTACTTTGCTATCTTCCTTAATGTACTGTGTCTGAAAGCTCCCAGAGGGCAGGAATCCATAGTAAACAAGCTGTCATACTTAATCTGGCTGCCATGTAAAGTATATGTTTAAATAAACTGTATGGCTGCATCCGTAGGAATTTAGTTTCCAGTATTAATTAGAGCATGTCAGTAGACTGAGATTTGAAAGTTCAGCACTGAAACAGCATAGTTTGCATGAGCTCTAGAGTGACCTTATTGTATCCATGTGATCTATTCTCAAAGCCTCTTTGTTCAGCAAGTGGTTGGGGAAGGAGCTGGATTCCTGCTCTCTGAGACATGCCTGACACCTAAAATTCACTGGCAATTCTCAGAATTACTTTTCCATGAAATTACAAACCCAAGTTCCTTATGTCTCTTGTCTAATTAACAACACATAATTACTTTATGACTATATGCAGAACTAGGGGCAAATGCTACCATTACCATTAGGAAAAAAAATTGTTGCTTGGAAAGTGGAAGGATGGAGGTTGGCCGTGAGTTGCAGATGCTATGGGATTGCTGCAGTAGTGGGTGTGCAGGGCACACTCCCATGGGCTATGAGTAAGGCTCATTTGGCTCATCTCTGTGCCTGGCAGCGTGCTCACCAGCCAGCTGACATGGCTCTCAGCAAGTGTTGGCTTCCAGCCTATTGTTTCTGAAGCCTCGGGGTCTCTGTGTGTCTGCAAGCTTTCACAAAACCAAAGAAAGATCATGTTGCCATACTGCAGTTCATGTGTGCAACATTTTTTAAAAATTGAAAAAAAAAAAAATTAAAAAGGTCTAGAAAAAATGGTTACTGGTTTTCTATGTGGTGATGAGATGGAAGAATAACTGTGCTGTACTGATCCTAGTGGACTTGGCCAGATTTACAGTTGGACTCAATGATCTTAGGGGTCCTTTGCAACCTAAACAATTCTGATTCTATAACCGTGTAAGGTGGAGTAAGTGTTTCTGGCCTCTGCCCATTTTTATTTCACTGGGCCCAACCTGAACTAAGGTCAAGGAATGTGCTTGCAAATAAGTATCACTTTGGGAGATACTTGTATAAAGTCTAATTCAGAAATCCATTTCTAGCATGCAGAACTCCCTTCTGGCAATGCCTAAAAGCAGAATTTTCAATTTCTCCTATGTGGGAAGGTGTAAAATGTCTCATTCCCCTGCTTCTGCACAACAACAGGTAGAACAGGAAGACCTTTCTTTGTACCTTTGTGGTTCAGGGTAAGAAGTAATACTGTGTTTTCTCTGAGAAGCCAACTTACTGTTTGTCTTCACTAGCTGTGACACCTTTAAAACTTAAGGATTCCTCAACAGATGTCTCTCAATGTTTGAAAAGACATTCAGGTTTACAGGTATATTTCGTCGCTCACAGAATGGTTTTGAATTTGGAGAAGAGAAAGAGTGGCTACATCTCTGTGTTACTGTCTATCTCTAGTGTCACCATTTGAAATTCAAATCCATTGATACTTTTTCTGAGGCATGACTGAACTTGGTATTCCTAAGATCTATGCCTGGAATAAACTTTCTTGAATTTTTCATTAGCCTGGGCTTCCAGTGGCTTAACACTGTCTGCATTATGCTTGCCAACTTTTAGGAGCAAAAAAGTCAGAATTTAGAACTATGAAGCAGAAATCCAACTATGGTATAATATAAACTGGAGAGGACTCACCCCAAACCGTGACACAGCGTATACATTAGCCTAGTATGTTATCATATGATTTTTCTTTTTATCTAGAGAGAAAATTGGCCCTTTATGAGAAGCAGTCTGTACTCAAGTTTTATTTCCTTATGTATGCAACAGACTTGGATTTATTTATTCTGAGGAAATTATCTTTTATTATATTTGGCTCTCCCTAATAATGTGTTTTCAACCCTGATCAGAGACATATCATAAGGAGTACTGTTGAGATTCTAATCCATTTCAAAGCTGTCATCTGTGCTGCCCCTCTTTTCTTAATTCTGCAATAAACAACAGCAATGGTTCCCCTATTGTCCTTATCTTTCAGCCTTTTCAGCCTCTTCTCCATTTATTCTTTCTGCTTTGTTTTTTCATTTGCTGTCATTCAGACAGGGCCGTGTCTGACATATGGGCGAGATTTATTTATACTCCTGTCAAATGGTTTGGATACTCAGTAACGATGCTACACGAAGGTAGAAAATATTTATTTTGGGCTTTATTTATCTCTTGGGTGGACTTTTTTATAGCAGCCAGTGCATCTTTGTTGAGTTCTGTGTTTGGTAAATGCTAAAAATGAGTTATGTAACACAAAGAAAAAAGTGAGACCTACACACAGAGAGGCCCAAAGAGATCTAACACAATTGAACATCATTAATCTTTTTTATATTCATTTCCTCTGTTGATACAGCTTGTGGTCCAAGAATTTCCAATTATTCAGCTGTAGTGTTACCGACATCATCCTTATGAAAACTGTTCTTAAATCTTGAACTGACAACCGAGTCTCTGCAAAGAGGGTTATGGTATTTCGTATGATGATGTGCTGGCATGTTTTCCACTGACATTTTATATCTGAATTACTTCTTCATAGAAGTTTGGTGGTCTCTTTGTTAAGGGCAAATAGAACAGAAATGAGCTACATTTAACTGAATTGTCATTTAAAAAAAGTCAAATTAAGGTATCTGTGGAAATGAGATAAGGTAAAATGTGTCATACTTTTTCATGTTGGTCTACTTATCTGGAACCGTTAAATACTGGGGTTTTTTAGTCCAGATGAATAGAAAACAACTCTTCATACTGTGGCATGGAAATTTGTATTTTCTGTGCCTTTATTGCAGCAGTTGGTTTTGGTACTAGCATGTTAACTAAGAATGTCAAAATTAATGGAATTAGTCTAGATTTCAAATTTTGTGGTCCATGAGTTTTAAATCAAACTAGTGACAAGAGCATTCTTAACCCTATGGTTTTTTCTTCTTTATCTTTCTTTGGCTCTGGACCTTGTAATCTCAGAAATACAAAACTTAGAATCATAGATTCATAGAGTTATTTAGGTTGGAAAAGACAAATTCACAGAATTGTTTAGGTTGGAAAAGATCTCAAAGATCATCAAGTCCAACTCTTACCCAACACTGCCAAATTCAACACTAAACTATGCCCCTAAGCACCACCACATGAACACATCTTAAATACCTGCAGAGATAGTGACTCAACCACTTCTCTGGGCAGCCTGGTTCAGTGTTTGACAACCTATTTGGGGAAGAAATTTTCCCTCATACTCAATCTAAACTTCCTCTGATGCAATTTGAGACCATTTCCTGTCATCCTGTCATTTGTTACTTGGGAGAAAAGACCAAGCCCCCACCTGGCTACTCCCTCCTTTCAGGCAGCTGTAGAAAGCAGTAAGATCCCCCCAAGCCTCCTTTTCTCCGGGCTAAACAAACTCAGCTCCCTCAGCTGTTCCTCATCAGACTTGTGCTCCAGACCTTTTACCAGCTCTGTTCCCTTTGTCTCGACATGCTCAATCACCTCAGTATCTCCCTTGGAGAGAGGGGCACAAAAACTTACAGCTGTTTCCATTTCTGAAGTATTAACTCATTTTTTAATCACAGATTCACAGACTCATTAGGGTTAGAAGGGATATCTGGAGATTATCCAGTCCAAACCTCCTGCCAAGGCAGGATCACCCACAGCAGGTGACACAGGAACACGTCCAAGTGACACAGGAACACATCCAAGTGGATTTTGAATGTCTCCAGAGAGGAAGAATTCACAGCCTCCCTGGGCAACCTGTTCCAGTGCTCTGCCACCCTCAATATAAAGAAGTTCTTCCTCATGTTGAGGTGGAACTTGTGTTTTAGTTTAAGGCCATTACTGCTCATCCTGTCACTGTGCACAACTGAAAAGAGTCTGGCACTGTCCACTTGACACCTGCTTTTGAGATATTTATATATACTGACAAGATCCCCTCTCAGACTTCTCTGGACTAAACAGGCCCAGCTCCCACAGTCTCTCTTCATAAGAGAAATGCTCCAGTCCCCTCATCATCTTTGTGGCCTCTGCTGGACTCTCTCTAGCTCTTTGTCTTTTGTGAACTGTGGAGACCAGAATTGAACACAGTGCTCCAGATGTAGTCTCACTAAGGCTGAGTAGAGATCATCTCCCTCAACCTGCTGGCTACACTCTTCCTGGTGGAAGGAATGGTACTGGCTTTTCAGGAATGGTATCCCCTAGGGATACCATGGATCCTCTTGTCCATGGGGACACATTGTTGGCTTATAGTCAACTTGTCATCGACCAAGATTCCCAGGTCCTTCTCTGCAGAGCTGCTTCCCAGCAGGTCAGCCCCCAGCCTGTTACTGGTACTTGGGGTTCCACCTCCCCAGGTGCAGAGCCCTATACTTGCCTTTGTTGAACTTCATTCTCTACACACACTTCTTCAGACTTTCGAGGTCATGCTGAATGGCAGCCCAGCCTTCAGGTGTCTCAGCCACTCCCCACAGTGTCACCAGTAAACTTGTTCAGGGTCCATTCTGTCCCTTCACTCAGGTTGTTGATAAACAGTTTGAATATGACTGGATTCTCCTCGGCTGATCACAACTCTCTGAGCTCTGCCGTTCCGCCAGTCCTTGATCCACCTCACTGTCCATTCATCTAACCCACACATCCTGAGCTTGCCTATGAGGATGTTATGGGAGACAGTGTCAAAAGCCTTGCTGAAGACAAGGTAGACAACATCCACTGCTCTCTCCTCGTTGACCCGTCCTGCCATACCATCATAGAGGGCTGTCAGATTTCCCCTAGGGGAATCCATGCTGACTACTCCTGATGACCTTCTTTTCTTTTATTTGCTTCGTGATGACCTCCAGAATGATCTATTCCATCACCTTTCCAGGGATGAAAGTGAGGCTGACTGGCCAGTAGTTTCCTGGGTCCTTCTTCTTGCCCTTTTTGAAGATAGGAGTAACACTGACACCAGTCATCAGTCATCATCCACCTCTCCTGTTCTCTGTGATTTTTCAAAGAGTGCCTTAGCAACATCTGCCAGCTCCTTCAGCATATGTGGGTGCATCTCATCAGGATCCATGGATTTATGGATGTTAAAGCTGCCCAACTGATCTCTAACACAACCCCCTACAACCAAGAAAACTCTTCCTTTCTCCAGCCTCCCTTATCTCCAAGGTCTGAGGACTGGCCTTGGCAATAGAGACTGAGGCAAAGAAGGCATTCGGTAATTCCACCTTCTCTAAGTCTTCCATAACCAGGATACCAGTCTGATTTATCAGTGGCCCCATATTTTCCTTAATCTTCCTTTTGCTACTGATGTACTTGTAGAAGTTCTTGTTGTCCTTGATAGCCCTTACCAGACTGAGTTCTGGGTGGGCCTTGATCTTCATTGTTACATCCCTGCATACTCTGACAATAGTCCTATAGTCCTTCCATGTGGTCTGTGCCTGTTTCCATATCCCATGAATTTCTTTTTTCCTAGAAGCTCCCTGCTTATCCATGCAGGTCTCCTGACCCCTTTGGCTGATTTGTTGCTCACAGGAATACATTGGTCTTGAGCTTGAAGGAAAGATGCTTGAATATTGACCAAGTGTCTTGTCCCCTGTATTTTCTAGAACCCTAAACCATGGGATTCCTCCAAGCAGAGGAAGACAGGTCTTTGAAGAGGTCTAAGTTCATGATTTTAGTCTTGCTTACTGCTTTGCTTCTTCCCTACAGGATTCCAAGTTCCACCATCTCATGGTTACTGTTCTGAAAAACTCTCCTGCAGCCAATCTTGATAAATATGGGAGCAATACTGGCTTTTCAGGAGCCAGCCTGCAGAAAGACTTGCAATAATGATGGTGTGGTGGAATATATCCCATGAGAGAAGGAGGAAGGATGGCAGCTGCCCCTGGGGGGATGCTGGCCTCCTCTGTGTTGCAGTTGCTCTCTGCCTGTTAAGAGGTTGTGCTTTGTCCTTTAGATATTTGGCTGTCTCTTCTGGGTGGACTGGACCAGCAGGGAGACTCATGAGTCCACTGTAGAAATACAGTGGCAGCTCAGGCTGCATTACCCTCACAGTCCTCATACCCTCCCAGTATAATCATTAGTACCATCCTTCTATAAAATATGGAGGAGGGAAGGGGAAACCTTGGATGCTGTTGTCCTTTGGGCAGTACTGACCAGAAATAAGGTCCTCCTTTGTATTTTAAAAAATACGGCAGTAAAATAATTGTGGTAATATGTTACTTTAGCTTCTAGGATGGGGACTCACCAGTGCAGAACTAAATGAAAAATGTTTTATCTACCTGGTCAGGAAATATTATGTGTTGACATTAATTCTCATTAAAAAATGAATTTGTGTGCATCTTCTTGTGTTTTTGTTTCATAACTCTAGATTGGTGAATTATTGAGCACCACACACCCTGCCAACAAAGCCAGCCTAACTCTTTTCTGCCCTGAGGAAGGGGACTGGAAAAATTCCAACCTGGACAGACACAACCTTCAAGACTTTATTAACATTAAACTCAACTCAGCTTCCATATTGCCCGAGATGGAGGGACTCTCTGAATTCACTGAGTATCTGTCAGAATCAGTAGAAGTGCCATCACCTTTTGACATTTTGGAACCTCCAACCTCAGGAGGTTTCTTGAAGCTCTCCAAACCCTGCTGTTACATTTTCCCAGGGGGAAGAGGGGATTCTGCATTGTTCGCAGTGAATGGATTCAATATGCTTATCAATGGAGGATCTGAAAGAAAATCTTGTTTTTGGAAACTTATCCGGCACTTGGACAGGGTAGATTCCATTCTGCTCACTCACATCGGAGATGACAATCTGCCAGGAATCAATAGCATGCTTCAGCGAAAGATAGCTGAACTAGAAGAGGAACAGTCCCAAGGGTCTACTACCAACAGTGACTGGATGAAAAACCTGATCTCACCTGATTTAGGCGTTGTGTTCCTTAATGTACCTGAGAACCTGAAGAACCTGGATCCTAATGTTAGAGTAAAAAGGAGTGTAGAAGAAGCTTGTTTTACTCTCCAGTATTTAAATAAATTGTCTATGAAACCAGAACCTCTCTTCAGAAATACAGGAAATACCATTGACCCTATCATTTTATTTCAGAAAATGGGAGTTGGCAAACTTGAGATGTATGTGCTTAATCCTGTCAAAAATAGCAAAGAGATGCAATATTTTATGCAGCAGTGGAGTGGTACTAATAAAGATAAAGCTGAATTCCTGCTACCAAATGGCCAAGAACTAGACATTCCGTTATCCTACTTCACCTCTGTCTCATCCCTGATTGTGTGGCATCCAGCTAATCCTGCAGAAAAAATTATCCGAGTTCTGTTTCCTGGAAACAGCACCCAGTATAATATTCTAGAAGGACTAGAAAAACTCAAACACTTAGACTTCCTTAAACAACCAATGGTTACACAAAAAGACCTAACTGGGAACATTGCTAGTCCAGCTGTGAAACAAACAAAATTGAAACAACGAACAGACAGCAAGGAGAGTCTCAAGCCTGCTGCAAAGACACCACCAAGTAAGCCTGTGAGAAAGGAATCTAAAGAAGAAACACCAGAGCCTGTGAAGCCTAGTCCAGTACCAGAAAAGCCTCAGAAGCTGGAAAGCAAAGAAAAAGTTCCAGTTAAAAAAGAAAAACCAGCAAAAGTAGAGACCAAACCAGTAGTGGTGGAAAAAGACATAGCAAGTAAGGAAGAACAACTAGTGAAATCTGAAATTCCTGAAAAACAAAGTACAGATGTAAAACCCAAAATGTCAAAGGAGAAGACAGTGAAAAAGGAAGTCAAAGCAAAATCTGAAGAAAAGAAAGAGGATAAAGAAAAGCCAAAGAAAGAGGTTTCTAAAAGAGAGGAGAAAACACCCATCAAAAAAGAGGAAAAACCAAAAAAAGAAGAGATCAAGAAAGAAGTTAAAAAAGAGGTGAAAAAGGAAGAGAAGAAGGAAACTAAGAAGGAAACAAAGAAAGAAGCTTCAACAAAAGAAGCTAAAAAAGAAACTAAAAAAGAAGAGAAGAAGGAAATCAAGAAGGAAGACAAAGAAGCCAAAAAGGACATCAAAAAGGTTCCTAAAGAAACAAAGAAGACAGCTACTCCTTCAAATGAAGCCAAAAAGCCAGCAGCAAAGCCTAAACCACAAAAGAAGGAGGAACCTGCTAAAAAAGAACCAATACCTGCTGGAAAGCCAAAGGAAAAAGGTAAAGTTAAAAGTGTGAAGAAGGACCTCAAAGTCAGTGGAGCACAAGCTGCTCTTGCAGCAGTTGGAGCCACAACTGTAGCAGCTGCAGAAATTACAGCTGGTGGAAAGGTTCTTGAAGCAGAGAGATCCCTTATGTCTTCACCAGAGGATTTAACAAAGGATTTTGAGGAATTAAAAGCTGAAGAAGTAGAAACAATAAAAGAAACAAAATCTCAAGTTGCGCTTATAAAGGATGATCTGAAACTCAGTGACACAGTACAAAAAGACACCTTTGAAGTACAAAAAGAAAAATTGGATAATGAAGGACCTGCCGAGTCATCTGATGAAGGCATAACTACCACAGAGGCTGAGGGTGAGTGTGAACAGACACCTGAAGAATTGGAACCTGTGGAAAAGCACAAGGTTGATGACAATGAAAAGTTTGAAGATGAGGGAACTGGCTTGGAAGAATCATCTGAAGCAGGAGATTATGAAGAAAAGGCAGAGACAGAAGAGGCTGAAGAACGAGATGAAAATGAAGTAGAAAAAACACGACTGGATGCCACAAAACAATATATGGAAGAATCAAAAAAAATTGTAGGTGGCTCAGAAAAAGTAATGGCTCAAGTAGATGCTAACATTAAAGATGAAAAGTATATTGAAAAGGCAGATTATGAGGCATCCGATGAACGGGCTGAAGAAGACAGGGAAGAAGCAATAGAAAAGGCAGAAACTGAAGAGACTGAAGAAGATGAGGAAGACAAAGCAGAAGACATCAGAGATGAAGAGGAAACTGAAAAAACAGAAGCTGAAGAAGATTATGTGATGGCTGTGGTAGACAAAGCTGCAGAATCAGGTGAAGCTGAGGATAAGTATGGCTTACTCATTATTACACCAACTAAACGCTCAGAGTCTCAGTCTCCAGTGATTGAACCAGCTTCTTCTATCCACGATGAGACACTACCTGGTGGCTCAGAAAGTGAAGCCACTGCTTCTGATGAAGAAAATAGAGACGATCAACCTGAGGAATTCACTGCTACTTCAGGTTACACACAGTCCACTATTGAAATATCCAGTGAACCAACTCCAATGGATGAAATGTCAACACCCCGAGATGTCATGAGTGATGAAACTAACAACGAGGAAAGCGAGTCACCCTCTCAGGAGTATGTGAACATTACCAAGTATGAGACATCACTGTACTCTCAAGAGTTCAGTAGAGCTAAACTTTCTCCACTTCCAGATGCTTTTAATGGGTTATCTGAAGGATCTAAAACAGAGGCCACAGAAGGTAAGGATTATAATGCCTCAGCTTCCACCATCTCACCACCCTCTTCATTGGAGGAAGACAAATTCTGTAAATCTGCATTCCAAGATGTATACCAGCAAAGAGAAAGTGAAATCCAAGGCACTGCCAAATTAGAAATCAAAGAACCCTATCAAGAAGATGGTGGAAAACATAGTTCAGCCAAAAGTCCAGCTGACAGTTTGTCCCCTCCATCACCTGTTGCCAAAACACCTCTGGGTGAACGTAGTGTGAACTTTTCACTCACTCCCAATGAGATCAAGGTCTCTTCTGAGTCTGCCCCCACTGCTAAATTGCCTGATGTACACCAAGAAGTTGCTGAAGAGCACTGTGCGAGCCCTGAAGATAAAACATTAGAAGTAGCATCTCCCTCACAGTCTGCTGCTGGTAGTGCTGGCCACACACCTTATTATCAGTCTCCCACTGATGAAAAGTCCAGTCAGCTTCCCTCTGAAACCAGTGAAAAGTCAACAGAAGCTCCTGTTAGCTTTGAGTTCAGTGAAGTCAAAGACGAGACTGCAAAATGCAGAATAAGCCCAATGGATGAGCCCGTGCCAGATTCAGAATCTCCTATTGAAAAGGTTCTCTCGCCTCTGCGGAGTCCACCACTGATAGGTTCAGAGACCACTTACGATACATTTTTGAGTGCCGATTTAAAGTCTCCCACCAGAGATTATGGAAGCCCTTCTGAGGGGAAACCTGAAAAAGAAAAATCACCTGCTCAGATGAGCCCAGCTTCTGAAGCAAGCTCTGTAGGCCTCTTCCAAGAAAAACAAGATGAAAAAAGCATGGAATTTATGGTAATTAAGGAAGGCTTCAGCCTGGAAAGGAAAATGGAGGATACAGAACCCAGCAGCTCCCAGTCATCACTGGTCTTGGATGAGCGGAAGTTAGCAGGTGATCTCTCACCGACTCAAATAGATATCAGTCAGTTTGGTTCCTTAAAAGAAGATACCAAAATGTCAATTTCTGAAGGCACTGTCTCTGACAAGTCTGCAACTCCCGTTGATGAGGTTGTTGCAGAAGACACCTATTCCCATATTGAAGGAGTAGCTTCTGTCTCTACAGCATCTGTTGCCACTAGTTCATTTCCAGAACCAACTACTGATGATGTATCTCCTTCTTTGCATGCTGAGGTTGGTTCTCCCCACTCTACTGAAGTTGATGATTCCCTTTCAGTGTCAGTTGTGCAAACACCAACAACTTTTCAGGAAACAGAAATGTCTCCATCTAAAGAAGAGTGCCCAAGGCCTATGTCAATTTCTCCACCAGATTACTCACCTAAAACTGCAAAATCAAGAACACCGGTACATGATTACAGGTCTCCTGAGCAGTCAGCTATGTCAGTAGAATATGGTCGGGAGTCGCCTGAGCAGTCTTTAGCAATGGATTTTAGTAGACAGTCTCCAGAATATCCTGCTGTAGGCACTGGTATACACCATATATCTGAAAATGGACCAACAGAAGTCGATTATAGCCCTTCAGATATACAGGAGCCTCCTTTTGCACGGAAGATTTCACCTGTGGAGCAGTCATCTTACTCTCAAGAGAAAGATATTTCAGAAATTATTTCCGTTTCTCAAATTGAAGCTTCATCCTCAACTTCATCAGCTCATACACCTTCCCAGGTAGCTTCCCCACTGCCAGAGGAAACTTTTTCAGGTAGTGTTCCACCCAGAGAGATGTCACTGCATTCTTCTTTTACCTCAGAAAAGGTGCAGAGCCTAGGAGAAAAGCTGTCACCAAAATCTGATCTATCTCCATTAACTCCAAGGGAATCTTCTCCTCTGTATTCTCCTACTTTTCCAGATTCACCTCCTGCAATCACAGAAGTGGTGTCAGCTAGTCACACACCTTTGTTGTCACAGCGAGTGTCTTCTGTCAAAGCCTTTGGTTATCAGGAACCCCTATCAAAGCACAGTCCAGAACCTTTACTCAGCCCAGATAAAGAAGATTCAGAGAAAAGCAGCAGGTCACCAGAAGAACTTAGTTATTCATATGAGGCCAGAGAGAAAACTACTAGGTCACCAGAGAATATTAGCTATTCCTATGAGGCAGTTGGAAAATCTACTAGATCACCTGAAGCCATGGATTATTCCTATGAGACAAGCAGAAAAACTACTAGGTCTCCTGAGGCTACAGATTATTCCTATGAGATAACCAGGAACACTACTAGGTCACCCGAGGGTACAGACTACTCATATGAGATAATTGCAAAAAATATGAGGTCATCTGAGGTCACAGATTATTCCTATCAGATAACAGGGAAAACCACCAGGTCACCAGGGGCCACAGATTATTCCTATGAGACAGCTGGGAAAACCACCAAATCACCTGAAGCTGCAGATTATTCCTATGAGATAACTGGGAAAGCTACCAGATCACCTGATACTATGGATTACTCCTATGAGACAAGGAAAACCTCTAAGTCACCAGAAGCCGTTGGCTACTGCTATGAGACAATTGGGAGAACCACCAGGTCATCAGACGGCATGACTTACTCCTATGAGACAAGTGGGAAAGCCTCCGGTTCACCCGAAGCCACAGATTACTCATTTGAGACAACTGGGAGAGCCACCAGTGGGAGGTCACCTGAAGCTACCAGCTATTCCTATGAAGCAAGTGCACATTTCACTCCAAGTAAATCATTAGCAGAATCCCGTCAAGATGTTGACTTATGCCTTGTGTCCTCTTGTGAATATAAACATCCCAAAACTGAACTTTCACCCTCCTTTATCAACCCAAATCCCCTTGAGTGGTTTGCAAGTGAAGAACAGTCTCAAGATCAAGAGAAGCCACTAACTCAGTCTGGGGGAGCTCAGCCTCCTCCTGGGGGAAAGCAGCAAGCGCGGCAGTGTGATGAAACCCCTCCCACATCTGTGAGCGAGTCTGCCCCATCCCAGACCGATTCAGATGTTCCCCCGGAAACTGAGGAATGCCCTTCCATCACTGCAGATGCTAACATTGACTCAGAAGATGAGTCGGAAACCATTCCAACGGACAAGACAATTACATACAAACACATTGACCCACCTCCTGTCCCAATGCAGGATCGCAGCCCTTCCCCCAGGCACCCTGATGTTACCATGGTTGATCCAGAGGCTCTGCCAGTTGAACAGAATTTAGGTAAACCTTTGAAGAAGGACCTCAAAGAAAAGACAAAGACAAAAAAGCAGGGTACAAAGACCAAGTCATCTTCCCCTGTTAAAAAAAGTGATGGTAAATCAAAACAAGTGGCTTCACCAAAGCCAGCTACAAAAGAATCTTTAGACAAAATTTCCAGAACAGCTTCTCCAAAAAAGAAGGAATCTGTGGAGAAAGCAACCAAAAATGTCTCTAATCCAGAGGTAAAGTCTCGTGTGGAAGAGAAAGATAAAGACACCAAGAATGCAGCAAATACAACAACATCCAAGTCGGCAAAGACTGCAACCACAGGTAAAGACAAATAGCAATTCCCTAGTGTTATGATTTTTTCAGTTGTTGCACTGTAGTTAGTTTACCTTTATATCAGCTGAGAATGTGGTTTGTGATATATCCTCAAAAAAAGATCAGGTTTTAAGCATAAATCCAGCATGTAAATGCCACATTTAAATGCATGAAATTCACTAGTTTTAGTTTTATAATCTGAGAAAATTGATTTGTCAGTTTGCCCAAAGAATTCATAAAATAGAAAGAATTTAATACAAGCTGTCTAAACAGTTAATCACTTAAAAGTACCACTTTAATAGGTGAAGTAGAATCAGTAGTGAAGCAAACCCCTTTATTCATTGTGAGAAATAAGTAGACACAATTTTCTTTAACATAAATTAGTGCAATTTAATATTGTGGGAGGCGAAGTCACTATCTGCCTTTGGATGCTCTTATTACTTTGCTGGATTGATTTTAAAAGGAGCGTTTTAAGAAATTTAACATTAGTAATAGCATTTTGAGTGAACTAAGCACGTACATCACATAATCCGGCTTTATGCCATCAGCGATGACTAAACATACAGAAAGTTAATGTAATTTTGAATGTCTGTTGTATATTCTAAGTAGCAATAAAATATGAATTAGATTACTGAAGGAGGCATTGCGCTAATCTGTTGTTTCCGGCAGACCTTGTTAGGGATTGTTTGGGGGATACTTTGATTTTTCTGCTGTGAGGACTGATGTTTTGTTGAAAGCTTTTTTACAAGGAGCAGTTCCAGGATTCCGTACAAACAAACCAGCATCCACGTGTCCTTAGCTTCCCTGTTTTTGGTAGTCCACTGTTCCTTTCTCACACCATTGTTTGCATATCTCTGTTTCAAAGCAGCAATATAGTTTCTCATGCTGTACATTTCTCCAGCACTTCAGCTCTACATTGAAGTCATTAGTCATACTTCTCAGGTATGTGCTGGAATAACTAGTAACGACATAAAAGTGTAAAAATGTAACAATGAGCATCTTACTCAGTGTTGGTGTGTGCAATTAAAAACAATATATCAGAGATTTTTTTTATCATCAAGGATGATAAAATATTCTGTAACAAAACCTGTAGTAAAAACTCTCTAAATCAGGAAATCTTATCACTTCAATTGGCATATTGCCCTATGGTGAGTGTCAGGACATGCTAGGCAACTGTAGGGGAATTTGCTGGCCTTACACTGTTTGACCCTAAATTGAACATATTGCTCAGGTAATTGTTTACCAAACTTAATCAACATGAGAAGGCTGATAAACCATAAATGTTGATCATCTGGATAAAATTACCAGTTGAATCCCGATTTTTAGTTCACACCGTGATCCAGTTTGTAGCAGAAGACGCAATTTTTTGTATAATATTTTGAATGTGTTTACATGTTGTACTTCATTCTGACTGAAGCTCTTCTTAGAACAAGGACTATATATACTATGTACAGCAGCAAAGAAATGCTTCCCCCTACTTTTTGCGATAAGTGGCTAATTTGTGTATGCAAATAAGTATACAGCAGGCAAACAAATACTTGACTCTGTTCCCTGAATTGCTTTACAATTTTCTCCTTCCAAGTTCCTCCTTGACCCTCTTTCTGCTCACGTGTAGTAGCTTCCTGATGCATCTGTACAGGAGCCTGATCATATCAAGAGCTATCATGTCTTGCTATGTACCTCAGATTTCAAGACTGCTTCAAATCTTCATGGCTCCCTGTGTGACACTAGATTTTATAATCATTCATACCCTAGACTTTCAAAACGCTGCACTTCTTTACCTGGGAAATAATACCACCATTTATTGAATAGTAATTCAGTAATCACAGCCCTGCATAGTAAATTGTTGAATAATAATAGTACATTGCTGGAAAAGTTTCAGCCAAATTTTTGTTACATGGTAGTGATTTTTAATTGTATTATATAGTTGCAGTTTTTCAGGTTTTTCCTCCCATTACAATCATAATTGGGGTACAACAAAGCTGTAACATGTCATTATATGTAGGAGGGTAATGCCATAATTGGACACATCTCACCTCAGTGGTTATAACAGTAATTAATAAATGCATGTTTTTAACCAGTCTGTGATATATTCATTTTGTTTGGTTTCCAAAGGACCTGGGAATACCAAGGTGGCAAAATCTACAGCAGTGCCTCCAGGACCTCCAGTGTATTTGGATCTGGTATACATTCCCAACCACAGCAATAGCAAGAATGTTGATGTTGAGTTTTTCAAGAGGGTGCGGTCATCCTACTATGTGGTGAGCGGGAATGATGCTGCAGCTGAGGAGCCCAGCAGGGCTGTTCTGGACTCCCTGCTGGAGGGCAAGGCACAGTGGGAGAGTAACATGCAGGTAGGCTCTTCACTCCTATCTCAGCCTGGAAATTTAACCCTTCTCAGCTATGAGAAACCAGAGCACCTCTGGAGTGGATGGCGGCTGCCAGAGAATGGGGCCCCCAGGCTGGGCACCTTGTTTCGTTTATGACCTGTGAAGCACAGAGCTGCTCTGCACTCAGCTGCTCCCGCATCTCTGGCCCTTTAGACCTCTTCCTGGTTTTTAAAACAGTTGAGAACTGGTTTACAGGGCCAGTTGGCTGTTTCATATTTTTACTACACCATATATATGATCTGAGTTTGGCAGTGTTGTAGTTTTAAGTGGGCAAGCAATGTTGCACACTTTGTAGAGTAGTTACATGCATTTGGAAAATTAATACACCTTTCCATTATGGTGAATAAGTAAACAAAATATTCATCTATAATCTGAAGAGTTATCAGTGCAGATTACAACCTGATACTTCTCTGGAAAGCTGCATCTCAGCACCTTACAAAACCAACATTTTATTTTGGTGAACTATTTATTTGCAGTCATTCTACCTTACCAGCATGTTGATTTCCTTTTATCCATCTGTTTATTCAAGTATTTATTGCATAAAAAAGCCACTCTTTCCAAAAGGGAAACATACTTGTTGCCTGGGGCTTCTTGCAAAGGCATTTTGCATATTAACTGTTTCCTTGGTCCATTCAACAAGACTTTTATTTTGTGTTGCAGGTGACCTTAATCCCAACCCATGACTCAGAAGTGATGAGGGAATGGTATCAAGAGACCCATGAGAAACAGCAGGATCTCAACATCATGGTTTTGGCAAGCAGCAGCACTGTTGTTATGCAAGATGAATCTTTTCCTGCATGCAAGATTGAACTGTAAGAAGAAGACCGTGCATCACAAGATGAAACTTTGTTTCCAGAAATTCTTCAGTTTGAAAACACCTTTTCTGAAAATTCAACTCATCTATTCCAACTGCTGAACTATATACCTGCCAAATGCTATACTGTGTCACAGTGATGCAAGTCACTAATATTTTTCAGTCTTTGTTGGTTGCTAAGGGAAATAACAGTCTTCCCATAGTAGAGTACAAGTTACTGCGAAAATACAGATCCAGTTGCATCTTCGCTGAACATTTTGAAACCATGCACTAGCAACCCCAACTGACTTTTGCCAGGTAGAGGCATTTGACCTCTAAAGAAACACAAAGAGAGAAAGAGAGAGAGGGGTAAGAGGAGAAAGTAGTAAATTATTAGGTCTGCATTAGTCTCATGGCAATAGATGTATGTATCGCTTACTACAGTCTGCTTATGTTCTCACATAAGAAGAAAGTTTTAAATTTTTATCAATATGAGCTATCACTATGGGGATCCTTTTTTTAAAGAATTAAGTTAGCTCAAAAATAAAAAGAAAGAGAACATGGCTAGGAAGGGATGTATGACCTAATCACTCATCAGCAGCTTTCCACTTTAATTTGAACTCTGCATACTGACATACCGTAACAATCATAGGCCAAATATGCATGTAGTCTGCACCCCATCCAGAAGTCTAAAACCTTTCTTACAACATGCAGAATTGTTGGTCTAAGGCATGCTTCCAGCGCAAGCCCACTCACTCCAGCCAGAACTGACCAGTCCACATGCTTGAACACCCATGTCCACTGTTGATTAACTGAAGCAAAATACCAAAGCGGTCGGGAGTACATACAGTAGACAATTTGCCTTAGAAAGTGACTTGAATGTACAAAGAAACTTGATGCACTTATTTTTTAATGCTGAGACAGCAAATTTATAAAACATCTGTGTAGGATCATAGTTACACCAGTAAAGAAGCGTGAGTGTGCATGTGTTGTATTAGGAACTTACATGACTGGTCAAATGGTTTGGTGCTATGAATTGCATATGTTAGTTATGTGAACACTTCATTGATGCACCTGGACAGCTCAACAAGGCAAGACGAGCTTTTTTTTGAAGGCTCCTTTCGTACTGTGGAAGCAAGATTGAAGTGGTGTCCAGTATCAGAGTTACAAAACTTAGTGAAACATTCAGAATGATGGAAAAGGTTACCTGTGAGCTTGTACAGTATTCAGCCTTCCTTTGTCTTACCTTATTTTATTTGTTTAATTTAAGAGTGAACATGGGAACAAATGTACAGAAGCCTTTCTTTTTAGTGCTGCATGAACTTTTAATACATGATTTGTAACAAACATTTTCATTTACAGGTAAATGCAAAGAAAAATTTTGCAGGCAAAGGCATTTTTTTTAGTAGTTTTGTAAGATAAATGACTAGTGTTTAAGATTCTAGTGAGAATGGATATTGAGGTAAAATTTATTGAAAACAGTCAACTGTCAATACCTTTTTGGGGAGAGGGATGTGGAAGTATACCCTGGTTATAAAATTTTTCTATTGGTGATGACAGAAAATGGGATTTGAGAAATTGATTGCCCAATACTTACAAGGTTATAACCTACATTCTCAACCCTCACAAGATCTTGAAAAAGGATAGAACAAGCAATAAGCTAAAATAAGTCCCTTCTCTTCCCTTTTCCTTCCCTTCCTTTCTCTTCTCTTCCACTTTCCTTTCCTCTTTCCTCTATTCTTTCTTTCTCTTTCCTTTACTTCTCTCTCCTCCTCTCATTTCCTTTTTTTACTTTCACTCCCTTTCCTCTTCCTTTCCTTGCCTCTTCCTTTACTGTTCTTTTTTCTTCCTTTCTTTTCCTTCTTCATGTCTCCCTTCTTTTCTTTCTCTAGACTGCTTGCAGAGGAACAACATCACTTCTCTGTGATTTAAGACAGTTTGGATTTTTTAGTCTCAGAAGTTTTACCCCAATTTAAAAAATCTTGTTGCATTGCAGAAGGTCTGCAAATCTGAATTTAAGAAGGTGTAAAGGCCTCCAGCACGGAGTTATGTGCTGGTTGTATGAATCACCATTATGTCTGGTATTAAGTTTTACAATGTAGTGAACTATGACCTCATTTTATTTTCTTTACTTATAATTTATTTCAATTTTACATTGTTAGGATATTTTTGTTTAATAGGTGTATGTTTGCACTCCTAATTTTTTTGAGGGTTTTTTAATACTGGTTTAGGGTCTTGTAAATGTGGGCTTCTCATGCCCATTTAATGCTGTGAATTACTGTTTGTCAGTGGTTGGGGTTTTGATTTATTTTTAATGTCATCTCTTTTTTTTTAGGTCTCTCTAGCAATGCTGTTTTATTTATTGCTATACCTTTTAAGTAGTTAAGAATAACTCAGAGTGACTATGGCACAAAAGGCAGATGGAAATGTATTGTGAAAACAAGCATGTTTGCTGGGCTCATGTCATTCACTTAAAAATGCTTTTGTAATACATAGTCTACAAAGATACGGGCAAAATTTTTGGCAGAAGAGTTGTAGTCTTTCTACAATTCTTTCTGATTTGTCTACTTTATTATGTAGGTCAGAATTCAAACCTTTTGAGTGGGTGGGAACAGATTTTCTGATTTTCTGACAATACCTGAAATGGTTTGTATCTCCGCTTTGGTAGAAAATTGTTTTAAGTGCAGCAGTGGTCTTGTGACTAATCTCACTTATGCCACTTACTCCTGTCAATCAGGAGCAATTTCACTACTGTCAGGGAAGTTACAGTCATCTGATCCTACTGTAAATTAAATTGGAATCAAGCCTTAAATATGCCCAAGCAAGTTTATGATGGCTGAAGCATTTGTTTTACTCCTGAAATAATAATGATAATTAGGCAGTTATAGTTAACCTTAACATGCACATTTGCTTTTTTTGCTGCTACAAGAATATTAAAACTCTGGTCTGGCTATTCAGAGGTATTGTAATGCCTGTTCCATCCATTCCCTTCCAAATGGCAATGGCACCTAGATTCAACACAGCGATGAGCTCCTCTTGCCCTTAATGACTTTCCTGCCTGTGGAACTAATCTACCTGTGCTAATCCTAGTACTACACAACTAGTTTAGTGTAACAGTCATCCAAATGTACTGTGTACATTAACGATGAGTGCTGTTGATCAGCATAGATTTCTAGGAGCATGGTTTGTTATTGATTACTCTTAATTGTAAAGATTCAATATCTGAGTGCAAAGAACACTCCATTTCAATGATGGTATTACCCATAACAGCATTCCCAGTCATGATCTTTATGCTATTAATATACTGCTTCATATAATTCAATGAAGAATTAACTTTGGGGATCCCATCCCACTCTTGAACTTGGACAGGGCCTCTCATGCATGCCTTTTCAAAGTCCTGTGGTGGGCCTGACTCATTGACCTCTATTTTCACCCCATCTTTCATAGAAATCACTTTCAATTTTTTTTTTACTTATTTTACATACTGTGGTGAATGGAGATAACTGTGTATATGAATGTTGGGGTTTTTTTAATTGTCTATGATAGCTTATGCATTTTAGGAGAGTTCTGGTACTCTTTTACTAAGATTTAATAAATTTGTTAATTGAATTTTCAATCCCTCCCAACACAAGTAAATGAGCTCCAAAGAGCACTTGCTGTGCATTTGGAACATTTCTGTCATGCGCTTCTCTTTGTTCATCTGTCGCCAGAGGTTCTTGCTCAGTAATGATGTTTTTGAGAGAAACAGTAATTTTATTGGTCTGGATTTACTAGAAGATGAAAAAATATAATGTTTACACTTGAAAGAAATTGTAAGCTTTCATCTTTTCACTTAATAATTGAACAAAACACTAAAAGCAACTAGGGATAAGCATTTCTTAGAATGCAATTATATTATTCACCTGGTTAAAAAATGTTTGCTATTTAAAATTAAAAAAAAAAAAAAAAAAAAAAAAAAAAAAAAAAAAATCTCTTGTTTGTTTTGACTTTACAAAAAAAGATCTTAAAAAAGAAATTAAGTAACGAAATAAAACAATGGCATAAAATATAGAAAGAAAAAAATTTAAGAAGCAGCTTCTCTCTACTAGGCTAACTAAGAGCTCCAGATGGAGCTACCTCTTCAAGACTGGGCTGTAATCTCAACTGTAAAAGACGAAATCTGAAATATGCTTTCACGCATTTGCATGCAGCCATTATCTTCCAAACTATGGAAAGAAAGTCTTGTGGCTGGCTGAGAAGCACCTCACACACCTCCTCTCTCTTGTTCTGAATGGTGTTTGTGTCAGTCTGCAGCTGTGTATGGTATTATGTCTTATAATCCTGCATCACTTCTATTCTATCCAGTCATATCTAATGTAGAAAATTAGTTTCCAGTGAAAGTAATATGTAGTGCTTTTATGATATTTGTGTGCAATATCCCCTCTTCCACTGAGGATATTTGATGTAAAGGAATAAAACTCAGTTCCACAATAAAATACAAAAGTGGTAAAGTGGTGTTGACATGTTTCTTGTCTTTGTGTATGTACCTATTTTTAAGTTTTCCCTTTCTCTCAGTCATGATTACCTAGTATATGGGTTTTTTTCTGAAGATCAGGGAGGATTTAAATGCCAGACAAACCCCAATCTCTCTTTAGAAATTGGAAAAATAAATGTGGAAGAATATTTTTATCTAGTGGTGTAAAACATTACCATGATGTACCATGACATGGCTTCTCTTTGTTGTTCTCATTTCTGTATTCCTCAGCAGAATGAGAAAACGCCTCATTTTCAGTAAGTACACATTCAGAGATGATATGCAATAAAGTTACATCAAACTGAGCCCACTCTGCAGTCTTTTCCAAAGCTGTAGCAGTTCAACAAGAGTGTGCAGTTTGTCTCCAGTAGACATGGACCCTTCCTGATCATCGCTGCCTATTCATCTTGGTTAGAGGGGACAGAGCATTTGGGGAAGCTGAGCCCTCAGTTCAGTTTTTCACTTTATAAACGTCAGAATTCCTCTTCTGCTATGGAGGGGAGCTCTAACATCAGGCTTTCTGCATTTGTAGTTGCTTGCTGCTGCAATGCCTGCTGTGCTGAGATGCACCAGTCGATGGTGATGGCATGAAAGCAGGTAAAGGCTGGGGGCAGCAAAATGCAAGGGGTGCTCACTCCCAGGAGAAGCAGAGGTCCTGTGGGATTTCCTTCATCCTCAGACAGCAGTCTTTTTTTGCAGGCCCTTACTCATCTCCAAAGTCCAAGGATTTTTTGTAACTTATGACAATAAGAAATGCTGTACGTGGCTTGAATTGGGCTGAACATGGTGCAGTAGAGAAAAATTATGACTAGATGAGGGCAGTCAAGTGCTGCAAATCTTATATCCTAAGTATAATTCTGCATATATGTACATCAAGATATTCTAAGCTGTTGTGGTAGAGTAGCTAATGCTACAATGATTGTGGCAAAGGAGACCAGGTCAAGCTTCAATCCCAGTCATTTATGTGCAATAGCATAGCAAAGTTCTGGATTTGCATAGGTGTGACCTGGCTGGGGTCAGCCCCAGCCAGGACGCAGCCTGCCCCCAGCAGCCCCACCACACGGGCCGGCGTTGTCCCCGGATGGAGGGAGGCAGAGGCAGGGGCGGCACCACCGACACAGAATGGCAGAGCGACCCGGACCGGGGTGGTCCCGGGCTGGGAAACTCCCTTTCCAATTGGTTGTCGGCTGCAGTGACCCTGCCCCTCCCCGGCGGGCCGGGGAAAACCAGACTGCAGAGCCGACCTCGGAGAGAGAGAGCACATGGCACCGAAAGAATAAATGAGCCACCAGACCCCACGTGTTTGATCTCAGCGTCTTGCTATTTTCTCTGCTCTGGGAGGTGGAGAAGGTGTCCCGAGGGAGCCTCTGAGACTGTAGCTGTTTGCATAAAGAGCTGCAGGCGCGAGCAGCTGGGGACGAGGCACAGCAGGCTCAAAAAGGTATTCGCAAAGGGCGAAAGCTGCGCAGCCACGGAGGTAGCTCCGAGCTTGCCAGCACCATGCCAGAGAGAAACAATATTTGGCGCCCGAACACAGGGATGAGGGAACTCTCAGTCCCAAAACTCAAGCTGCTGTAGCTGCGTTACCCTCTGCAAAAAGCCTGCTGCATTTTGCCGAGCAGGACCTCTGAAAGCGAAACCGACCCTCACCACGTGGGTCGGGCAGCCCCCAGAGTCCCTTTTTACTGCGGTTTTTTTTTTTTCTGAGATCCAGGTATTTTGGTAAGATTTCTGTCATTCCACCCTGGGCTTTTTTTCTCATTTCTCCTCTTTCGTCAGGTTGAAGCACTTTTCCTGGGTCCTCGGGCAGTTATCTCTTTGTTTTCTCTCCTTTTTACCACGGGAAAGGGTGAAATAACGGGCTTTGCTTGTGCTACTTTTGTTTAAAGTTAAAACATGGGTAACAATCTCACAGCAGCCCAAAGAGACGTGTATTACCAGCTAAAAAATTCCTTGAAGCATGGTGGCTTTGTTT